>JAWQUT010000046.1:2159177-2173476 GCA_033807755.1 Ellobium chinense | reverse complement strand
CCCCCCACCTCACCCAATACACATAATCTTCCCAGTCCCTATCAAAATAGCCTCACTTTTCATATCCTTCCACTTAATCATTATCCTTCTTTCTCTCGCCCATACAAAATCTTTGTCTATGATCTTCAGACGCCGTTCGCATTCATTCTGGACAAAATAGAGTGCATCGCCTTTCAGGCTGTGTTGCCACTCTGGTTATGTGCTTTTTCCTTACAACAAGAGCGAATTTTTTTTCCCTACATTTCCTTATACATGATGCCGAAGCAAATTTAGTTGAAAAATATTCTAAAATTTAATGTTGAACAGTAGAAAACTGGGCACTTTGCTCTGCATTTCACGATTTTTCCCAACAACTTGGTTAAAAAAAAGCGACAGCGATTTTCCCGTAGGTAGAGGAACATAGCATTTTCATTTCGTAAGGCCATTTTACTCTACCATTCGGGAAATATCTCTAGGAGTGGCAAAACTGCTTTCAGACCTCCTTCATGAATTCCTTACATCTGGTCTAACCTCTAACGGCAGGAATGATGGGAAGAATTTGCTCGGATCCTTCAACATCGATCTCCCATTTCAATCCGCTCCGACATATGTCGGGTAAAATGAGAAAGTGTTTAACCCTCTCGTCCTAAATGACAGGAAATTAACAAATATCAAGAAAAAAAAAGATCCCCTTACACGGAAAATGGATGTTGTCCTTCGGCGGTCTAGCAAGAGGGACAGAAGCAGGGAGTGATTTTTTCCTCCTTCCTATTAATATCTGTGGCCACACAGACGGGCGCGAGGCTTATCGGACACTTAACCGAACGGACAAGAGACCGAAATTTTTCTTTTTTTTTTTNTTTTTTGAGGAGAAATGATCGAGTGATTTTTTTTTTTGGGGGGGGGGGCTAATTTATTTGTACTGCTGTTATTACAGCACAGTTGGAACAAATAGGAAGTGATGATGTGCGAACATTAGCATCAAGTGGGTACTCGCTCAGCTGCTGCAGTTTTGTATGAAACTTGATGCTATGTCTACGGACTGGATGGTTTTGTCTTTGATTTCCGGTGCGTTCTTAGACATCAGACAAAACATTGATCGAAACGTTGACTGTTAACCTTTGAATAGAGATCATCATAATGTGTAAAGCTTGTTCGGGAAAAGCCAAACAAATAAATGTTTTTTTTATTGTCCAAAGAAAAAAATGGGCCAGCGTAATTCTCAGGTCAGTGAGTAAACAAGACATTGTGTGGGCTTGAGTATCAATCATGACATGAAGTTTAGTGATAGCTTACATCCACACAAGTTACACGCACAGATGACAGACAGACATTTTTTTTTTAAAATTTTGGCCAAATTAAAGTTCGTCTACCAAAAGTCCTGCGGCCGTATTCATAATCCATACGTTAACTAACGTACTGCGTTAACTGCAATGAATATTATTAATGTTTGGGAGTTTCCCATGGTTACCTCAGTGCGCTAACTAACGTAAGGATTATGCTTACGGACCCTGTGGCCGTATGCATAATCCATGCATTAACTAACATCTTGCGTTAACTACAGTGAACACTACTAATGTTTTGCGAGTTTCCCGTGGTTATCGCATTGCTTCAACTAACGTAAGGATTATGCATACGGCCACAGGTCCTCGTCCTGTCAACATAGTCCTGTCTATGGACAAAGTAACCTGTGGGTGACTAGAGCCTAACAATACAGGAAAACTAAACTTTCCTGAAAAAGCTAGAAAAAGCTTTTATGTAGCTTTTTACTTGGTCAACCGAACTTCTTCGATGGCTATAATAATACAACACAGCCCACTTCTTGTTTACCCTGCAGTTCTATTTTCCAGTCACAACGCTTCACCAATAACTACAAACATTACTCAGTCGTTCACATTCTCGAGTCTCCCTCTGAGACCATGACAGATAGGTCTACGGGATTGTTTGTCTTGGCTGCTTGATTTGGAAAGGTGAATTAGTTTATAACAAGTTTATTAGGAATAAGTCCAAACCACAGATGTGGTACATGGGCAAAATACAGTATGCAACGGGACAACACATGGACATTTTAAGCTATACAACTACTAACTTCACACATGTTTACAACGTACTGGTACGTTCACGTGCTTTCACAACGTTCTTGTACATTTTACATTTAACAATAATATGTACCACTCACTTTCACTAGTAATCATTCAGTCCTTACACTTATGTTTTTTTTTTCTTTTAATTTCTTAATAGCTATACATGTATACATTTTAATGAAATGTTTGTAACACAAATTTGATGAATTTAGCCAATCTAACTGAAACATTCGTTTTCCTACTCTCAAACAACAAAGAAATTCGTTTTACATGTTCCGGTAGTACTGAGGACGTCATGGCTTTTAGAATGGACACAGTCACAGGNTCAACACAGTCCTGTCTATGGACAAAGTAACCTGTGGGTGACTAGAGCCTAACAATACAGGAAAACTAAACTTTCCTGAAAAAGCTAGAAAAAGCTTTTATGTAGCTTTTTACTTGGTCAACCGAACTTCTTCGATGGCTATAATAATACAACACAGCCCACTTCTTGTTTTCCCTGCAGCTCTGTTTTCCAGTCACAACACTTAACTACAAACACAACTCAGTCGTTCACATCCTCGAGTCTCTCTCTCTGAGACCATGACAGATAGGTCTACGGGATTATTTGTCTTGGCTGCTTGATCTGGAAAGGTGAATTAGTTTAACAAGTTTAACAAGTTTATTAGGAATAAGCCCAGACCATAGCTGATGTGGTACATAGGCAAAATACAGTATGCAGCGGGACAGCACATGAACATTTTAAGCACTACAACTACTAATTTCACACGTTTACAATATACTGGTACATTCACGTGCATTCACAACGTTCTTGTACATTTTACATTTAACAATAATATGTACCACTCACTTTCATTAGTAATCATTCAGTCCTTACACTGATGCTTTTTTTCTTAATTACTTAATAGCTATACATGTATACATTTTAATGAAATGTTTGTAACACAATATTGATGAACACTATTAATGTTTGGGAATTTCCCATGGTTACCTCAGTGCGTTAACTAACGTAAGGATTATGCATACGGACCCAGTGGCCGTATGCATAATCCATGTATTAACTAACATCTTGCGTTAACTACAGTGAACACTACTAATGTTTTGCGAGTTTCCCGTAGCTACCGCATTGCCAATCTAACTGAAACATTCGTTTTCCTACTCTCAAACAACAAAAAAACTCGTTTTACATGTTCCGGTAGTACTGAGGACATCATGGCTTTTAGAATGGACACAGTCACAGGAGAATTTATGCAGCGAGAATCACAGATCTCACATTTTTATTGATGCAATCACAGAGGAGGTAAAGTTAGGCATGAATGCAGTGCAACGCATAGAATGGCCAACTCTCTTGTTGATACCAAAGTGCTGTTGGTTATGCCATCATAGTTGTTAGGCAGTATCACCATGTAGTAGTAGTAGTAGTAGTAGTAGTAGTACAAGGTGGAAACGGAGCACTTAGTAACAGAAGTAAGGAGTGAGCAGACGGCGGCGTGGTCGTGTATAGACGTCTACCTGACTCCAAACTGACGGCAAGGAGATGGGTGCCGACGCAGAGGTCGCGGGTTCGAGTCCCACCACATCACTTTCTTTCCTTCTTCCATTTTCTCTCTGCATTTGTCTTCTTGAGCACTTCCCCCTTTATCCTACCGTGTGTGAGCATCTGTTTGCGACTGCTCACTCCTTACTTCAGTATCACCATGGTCAACAATAACAATATTGGATTTTAGGCTTGGAGTTCATTTTAGGATGAGAATCCAGACACATTACATCACGTCACGCTAAATTCGGCATGTCACGACCCGATTTTGACATCATGTGCAAAGGAGCCGCAGGCGTTCAAGTTACGCCGCTGCTCCTGAAGATAATAATATGATTCCGATCTACCAGGCTTATTTTGTCTTCTCTCTTCTCCTCCTCTCCCTCCCGCCCTCCTTCTATCTCTTGTCTCTCTGTTTCTGTCGTCTGTTTCTCTCTCTGCTCTTTCATCATTGGACCCACTATAACTTTCTCTTTCCTCTTCTCCTCTTCTTTTTATTTTTTTTAAATCATCGTCTTAGCGCTCTATCTCTCTCAACATTCTCCAAAATTAGATCTAAATTCCCTTGCCTCGAATCATTTAGATAAAACCTCAGGGACTCGCATTTCAGGGAATTTGCTTCGAGATTTGAGTTCATTGGGTGAATGTTATCTAGACATCTCGGCAAGTAGGCAACTAACTGGAGCTTTGCCGAGAGGAGACGGGATATTCGAGTAAGGATGTTGGAGGTTGGGAGGGTCTAAGTATAATGAATACAGACCCTTACATACAGCTCTCTATCTTGTCCCACCGTCTAAGACAAAAAAAAAACAACCAGCTCTGCCCAGTCTTCATTTACCACTAAATCAACAAACCCAATCTTCCGTGAGTAATGCTGTCGGTTTACGGAGAAAGACCGTATACGCCAGCTGTGAGTCAAATTCACTGGTTGGTATCGTTGTGCAGAGCTCAGAGTCTCTGTCTGTCTCCAACTGGGTTATTTTCTCCTAGCTTTTATCATTTCTGAGATAACTCATCGAAAAAACAACTCATTAACTGATGAGGCACAACACTAGTGATTGTGTGTGTGTGTGTGTGTGTGTGTGTGTGTGTGTGTGTGTGTGTGTGCGCGCGCGCCTGCGCCTTCTGTAAAATGGGATTTTTTTTGCACATACAGTCATTTCCCATAAACCGGCNGTGTGTGTGTGTGTGTGTGTGTGTGTGTGTGTGTGTGTGTGTGTGTGTGTGTGTGCGCGCGCTCGTGCGCCTTCTGTAAAATGGGATTTTTTTTGCACATACAGTCATTTCCCATAAACCGGCAGAATAGTATCGATATTCCCGGGGTCTGGCATCGTCATCCAGCCAGCGAGGTCCTAATAAAGAAACAGATTACCAGGCGGAGATCCGTTACCGCCCTCCGGCAGAAGTCGCCTCTTTATTACGACTTCACTTCCGCCATCGGCTGTCTCGGAGACCAGAATAGAGGGAGGCGCCACTTAATGAATATGGGGACAAACAGAAATTAAGGACATTACGGAAGACGGAGAAATGTCATATATGCAGTGGAAGTCGGTTAAACCAAATCCGGTTAATCTAAAAAAATACGTATTATGTCACATGCAGTGGAAATCCCTTCAACCAACGATGCTTTTACCGAAAGATTTTCTAAGCCCCACCGAGTTTCGTGTATAATATTTGTAATTTCATTCTCCTTTATGAGCAAAAGAAAATAGCTTGAATATCTTTAAACCGAAATTTTTCTGCATTTAATTTAATGGTCTGATATACGCCCGCCACGACCTTATTCTCGCTGTTGGAATTGACCGTTTGGAGAAAATCGGCAGCTTGTTAAAAATATGAGTGTTTGTAGTGTTAGTATAAATAATTCTGCGAATAGTAAGTGGTTGTGTAGCTATATCTCTCCTTTCCTGGACGAAGATAATGAGGATAAAGCATATCTACATATCTAGACCTGAAGCTGTTCATTCACGTTGTTTTAACCCTTAAAGTTCCAAGACTAGTAGTACATTACTATGATAAATGAAATTTTATTTTTCTAAGTGCGTACATGTAATCAGTAAACGGGCTTAAATGAGCAGAGAATCAAAGAAATTTAACTGTTAAGTACATTGCTATAAGAAATAATCTTCCATATAGATCTACTGCATATCAAATAACAAGAACGATCACTCCACGCTCGAATGCCAGATATAGTACTGTGGGTCTTAGAGGGTTAAATAGACAAGCAATCGTGGCGCAACTGTAACCAGTGGTATAGCCTGTTTCTACAGTTTTAAGGAATGCATATATCTTCCTTGTTTTGCGACCAATGAGGTATCTACGAAAACTAGCGGTTATGGTATGCACCGAAACTACACCCAGCCCGTCCAAACCCATTCTCAATAACTTCTGTTTACTGCGTGCATCTAATCAGGAATTGAGTGAAAATGACATCAGAGTATTTTCCTTTACGAATGCTTCACAGTAAACTCTGGCGAACTGTGGATTTCCATAAAGTGATTGAATTCGTTCTGCTGATCGCCGATGATAATAAATGACGGATCACAGCTGAAGCAATTATTGTTTCACTATTCGAGGATAGCTTACATGACTTCAAATACTTCAATAGTAACCGTCCAGCGGCGCCCCCTTCAACATTTATGACGTCTTCAGTCAAAGACTTTTGTTTATTGCTTTATGCCTCTTGGCATGATAATTTACATGTAATCAGCATGAGATGTGGTCAGATGATATCCGAAACTATTTGCTGCTTATCTTATAATAAAGTTGTAATTTTAGTCTCAATAATCGCAGCATTTTTCTACGCAGTCATTTTCATCCTCATACTAAAGTGACATTTGATAACTGTTGTCACCAAAACGTGACCTATGGATAGTTGAATATGGACCTTTTGCTAATATCGGAAATAGTCAAAACAAAAGCTGTAAGGACTGTTCCTAGATTTTGAGAGAAAAAAATACGTTAATAATGAACGGTTTGAGAAGCGGTAAAGATTTCCTCTCGAAATTGATGATGATAATGGTACAAATGGAGAATGTAAGGCCGGACAAGGGGAATGAAAACAACCGAACGAGTAAAGAAACTGAAAGAAAAAAATGAAAGATGAGTATTATTACCATCATCATCATCATGAACAAATAAAACAAGGGCAACAATAATTGAGCAATAATATAACAATACAAGAGAAAAATCGATGTACTCACCGAGTTTTGCGTTATGAGACTGAAATTTGATTTCCCACAGTTGTCATGAAATTTTAAATCGTGAAGCCTTAAAAAAGTGTCATACACAAATCAGACAGGGGTAGGTTTTCCCACCTTCGTTATTTAAAGCTGTTTACGGGTGAAAATGTTTTATAAGAATGTAGGATACGTCCCCCCTCAGACAAGCACTGACCGCTTTTGAATGGCTTAAGATCTGGAGTCTGGTAAGAAATATGAGGCGGGCGTCTTGTGTAGGAGGGCGATGAGCAGTCAAGTCGATTTTCAGCGCTGAAGATACTGCGACAGTGATCGCCCCAGTCTGAGGGCCCTCGCTTTGCTGTCGGGTGGTGGATATCATTAGAAAGAGAGTTCTTGTGTAAATCTCATAAGTCTGTACAGTTCTTCCTCATAATGAGTGGTAAAGGTTTGTAGTAAGGCACACCATGATGAGGATTAGCGATGCACGAGATGCATAAGACGTGGAAGTGTAAAAGATTCCTGAAAGGGGAAGATGTGGGGTAGTAAGAGAACGCACCACATAACTCTCAGTCTTCCATTTTCAAGAGCTGACATTAACGCATTGTCAAATGATGATAGAACTCTTTATCTTACCTCATTTTAGTTCTCCAAGTATTCCAACAGATCACGTTCCTGGCTGGTATTAAAGTAGCTGATACCAAATATAGAGTGCTTTAATTTCCTTTGGAAATGGATTAAGTATCCGCTTCGTAGGCCGGGTCATGTTTATATGAGAAGGATTTAATACCTCGTTACTTTTAGTTTAATAGTATCGGTTTGAGTGGAGTGGGAAGGACTTCTATATGATTATATACATTGTAATTTGAATTACTTTAAGCATCCATAGGATCCTGCATAATCTGAGATTGGTATTACTCATCATCATCTGAAGGGTTTCATGACAAAACGCGTTATCCACCAATATGAATTTTTAGCTTATTCTACATACTTCATGAAGCAGTAGGAGTATTAAGTCTACATGTATATTTCCATTCCATAGAAGGACATTTGATCTACATTATTTAAGACGTAAATTTCGCCTTTCACATAAAAATACGCTTTGTATCTGGTCTGTTTGCCACAACCCCCGAATGGTGTATAATGCGTTTTGCCATGAAGCCCGTCATCTTTTACGTCAGCTTATTTTTACGTGTGTGCAGCTCTCATGACAAATTTACTGAACTATACATGATGATGATTATGACGGTTATGATTGTGATAGAAATAATGAAGATGATAGTGGTGACGGTGTAGGGATTGTGGTGGTGATGTTGGTGATGATAATGATGACAATGATGATGTGTAAGGATGTGATATTGATGGTAATGATGACAGTACCATAGACAGATTTCTAGACGTTCTCGAAGATGCCAGCCAGTGGATGAAAGTAGAAGCTCGATAGAACGGGAGATAACTGCACACACTTTCGACTGCTTTTGTGTAGTATAAACCCTTGAGGAAATGGACAGCGGAGCAGACAATACAGGAGGTTCTCTCTTCAGACAGACAGACAGACAGACAGACAGACGATGGATAGGTGGATGGATGGATGGATGGATGGACGGATGGATGGATGGATGGATGGATGGATGGATGTAATAAAAATGCTTCTGTCACAGCACACAGACCCCAGTGAAAGCCACTTGAATCCCGACTTGCCTATGGCGGAGAGACGCTAAGGTTCCTTGCCTGTAAAATGAGCTGGAGAGAAATGACCACTGGTGAGTGAGCTTGAACATCAAGACTGGCCGTGCTCTGGATTATTGGGTTGAGCTGCTTGCAGCGACCTCTTTCACTCACTCACTCACTCACTCACTCACTCACTCACTCACTCACTCACATTCACTCACTCACTCACTCACTCACTCACTCACTCACTCACTCACTCACTCACTCACTAACTCTCACTCACTCACTCACATTCACTCATTCACTCACACACTCACTCACTCACCCGCTCACTCACTCGCTCACTCACTCACTCACTCACTCACTCACTCACTCACTCACTCACTCACTCACTCATTCACTCACTCACTCATTCACTCACTTACTCACTCATACACTCACTCACTCACTCACTCACTCACTCACCCGCTCGAATGCTCACTCGAATTTGACTGAAAAGTTTTATACACAGGCACAAGCACATGCAATGCACCATGTTATTGTTGTTGTTGTTGTTGTTGTTGTTGTTGTTGTTGTTGTTGTTGTTGTACTTATTACCGCTGCTGTTTATACTATCGTCATCGTCGTAGTCGTCATTGTCATCGTTTTGTTGTTGTTGTTGTTGTTGTTGTTTATGTGGCTCTTGCTGTTATTGTTGTTGTCAGAAACTACAGGAATCGAACACGCAGTTTTCGGTGGTGCCCTCTGTATGAGCGTATGTAGTACTTCTTCCATCCGATACCTCTTAGTCTTACTTTATCATGTTCTGGTAACTTTTTCTGGTAAATTTCCTGCCCTTCTCATGTTGACCAAAACCGACGATCCTCAGTTCATTTTGGACGGCTTCCGTGTCCGTGACCCTAGCCTGTTTGTCATGTTCCCAACATGCTCAAATACCGGATGTGGCCACAAAAGAAGCCATGAATATCAATGAAAGCAATTCCGTCTCTCGAGCCACAGAGTTAACACTGTTACACCAGTTGTTTGCTCCTCTGGATATCGAGTCGGCTCAGCTAGCCGAGTTTTTGCACATATCTCTCTCTCTTTCTTTCTTTCTTTCTTTCTTTCTTTTCTCTCTCTCTCTCTCTTTCTCTATCTCTCACGGACACCCATCCACACATACACACACACACACACACACACACACACTGTCTTTCTCTCTTTTTTTCTCACGTTGCATTTCTTCTCTATTGATCTTTACATTCATATTATAGATTATATCGTGCCTGTTCATCACTTAACCACCGCTAACAAAACAGCCACTATGATCATCACCACCCCTACCACCACTTCCAATACAGTCACCATAATCATCATCACCAGAAGTATCACTATAATAATGATAAATAAATAAATAAATAAATACGACTTTATTTACCCCGTAGGGAAATTGTTTTACAATGTCATACAGAGTTACACATCTCATTCATAATATAAACACATATAACAATACACATCATACATGTAAATACATAATATTACAAATGAAACACATAACAAAGTCATTACTGGTCGTCAGCGGTGCAGCGCCCTGGTTCCCCCCAGCTCTAAAGCCAGGTACTCATTTACACCTGAGTCGAGTGAGGAAATGGAAGCGAAGTGTCTTTCCCAAGGGCACTACAACGTACACCGCCTAGCTCGCGAGTCAAACACATACACCTCAGACTTGAAAGTCTTCAGTTTCTGAGTACGACTCACAAACCGCATGGCCACGCTGCCTTCACAGTTTGGCTTTCACATCACCACTGCCACCACCACCACCACTCACTCACTATCATCATTATCACTTGCAACATCACGACTACCATGATTATCATCACTATCAGCGGTACATCCACCACCACCAGCACTATGACCACAAAAACAGTCGCACTCTTATCACCATCACCACTACCACCAGGCACAGTCATCATTCTCGCCATTACCAGTACCAGCACGGCTACCACAACCACCGCTAACATCATCATCAGCAGCACCTTTTACCACCAAGCGCAATCAACAGGGAGGGTTTCAGCTAAAACAAATCCAGGAAATTCCCAAATATTGGTGTGCGTTGTTTTAAATTGCCCATCATAGACGAGCAGGGCTTGAATACAACATACCGATACTGTCTTATTTCCCCATCACAGTCAGGTTAAAAAATGCAAAGATATTAGATATACACGACCTCATCACCAGCTGAAATGGTCATTTCTGTCTCTTCATAATTTATTTTAATACTACAAATATACATTAGATTAAAAACAACACTCTCTTGAGTTGGTTGTTGTTGGTGTTGTTGTTGTTGTTGTTGTTGTTGTTGTTGTTGTTGTTGTTGTTGTTGTTGCTGTTGTTCTTGTTGTTGCTGCTGCTGTTGTTGTTGTTGTTCTCTTCGTCGTTGTTCTCTTCGTCGTCGTCGTCGTCGTCGTCATCGTTGTTGTTGTTGTTGTCGATGTTGTTCTCTTCCTCGTCGTCGTCGTCGTTGTTGGTGTTGTTGTTGTTGTTGTTGTTCACAGTTTGGCTTCACTGCAAAACTGATATGTCCAAACTTGCTCAGCTATAACAGCTTCCCCGGGGTTCAATGAATGATTGTATCTGTCATTTTTTTTTCTTGTTTCATTATTCGTTTGATTCATCCATTCCACGTCTTCTTTTTTGCTCTCCCACAGTCAATGCCGGCTTCCTCTAATCCTTTTTTTTTTCTGGGATAGTATCGACATCAGGGCACGCTGGCTCAACACTGCTGGAATGGAGTCGTCTTACCCTCCTGGGTATTATGCTAAATATTCTTTCACATATTGTTTTTTACATATTCCATCTCCCAGCTTACATCTTTTCCGTATCGTTTGTTGCTACATAATGATATTATACGGCCTGCTTGGTGTAACGACAGCGATTTCTGTCTTGTGCAAGCCTTTGAATTTCTGCATAACTGTCCCTTTTAATTTCTCCAGCCGCTTTCTCCATCTCTCTCTGTCTCTCTCCCTCTCTCTCTCCCTCTCTCTCTCTCTCTCTCTCTCTCTCTCTCTCTCTTTCTCTCTCTCTCTCGTTCTGTCTCTCTATCTGTNCTCTCTCTCTCTCTCTCTCTCTCTCTCTCTCTCTCTCTCTCTCTCTCTCTCTCTCTCTCTCTCGTGTTATTTAGAAGGCCCTAAATTCCTGCTGTTCATCATGTTTATGAAATTTGTCATGCGCACAAACTGCTGGTACTCTGTACTGATGACGTCATCGTAGCGACGCAGCTGGACGTCTTCGCCATTGAAGTTAAGGTGATTTCCGGCCAGACGATTCCTGCCGGCAATAGAGTTGGTCGTTATGATCCACCTGTAAGTTCAAAATAGGAAGTCGCAAAATTTTAATACAATCATGTCACTACTGTAGTTACGTGGACACACACATAGAGGCAGTGGCATTAAAGTAAAATAATAATTAAAATAAAAAAAAGTTTCAGGTATACAAGTACATTTACAACCATAAACAGCTGTTTCCAGCAAATAAAGAAAGCTGTGATAATTGTACAACACGCACTGTTCAAGTTACAAGAAACAATCGGCTTTCAAAGTAACTGTTATTTTGATTCTTTTGGAGTGCCTTTCTTATCTATTTATTTTCTTTTTTTTTCTTTTTTTTTCAACCTGGAAGCAAAACATTAGTGTCGACCTATAAAATCGAATTTGCAAACTACAGTAGCCAGTCAGATGCCTCTACAAGTGACCATCTTAAGTTTAATTGTCTCACAAAAGTTGCCATCTAACTTCCAAGAGCCCCTCAGAAGCCAATAAAAAAGAATGGTTCAGATCGTATCACTCAGTCTCATTCCTTGCTAAAATCGACCAATGGCCGTATGCATAATCCATACGTTACTTTAGTATCGCGGTAACCACAATAAACACTACTAATGTTCTGGAAATACCCCGTGGTTATAGCAGTGCATGAACTAACCTAAAAATTATGCATACGGCCACAGGCCGCCGAGTCAGAGCCAGCGAAAAGCTAAGGCCACCTCAAGTCAAATCGTTCTTGGAAGAACGAGCACCGTAACTCTTCGCTGGATCTCTGGTAGCAAGGCTTAGCGCGTGATGGTTTTCAGCACATATGTGGTTTTTTTTTAAGCGCGTATGGGGTTTGAAAGCGCATAGGTCTGTGGCCTCTAACTGGGACCATCTTGCCTTGTCGTACGCAAAACAAATCTGAAACAGTTGTCTGGAACTGTCCCGGAGTGTAAGGAAGCTAGCTGTTACCCATAAAACCCAAGTGAATGTTGCTGTCTCAAGAACAGGACGTTTTCTTCCTATATACCAGCTTCTTTATATTCTTACCTATTATCCATTTCCTTCTCGTCGTGAACGAGAGCTCTTTGCTGAAACTGGAGACCCAGAAGTTTGATCTGATAGTGGAACACGAAGAGAAAAATAATGGTATTCACTAAAACAGCATATTATTATACCGTATGTATAATCCATCCATTAATTGCGTTAAGTACATTGAACACTGCTAATGTTTTGGAAATTCCTCGTGGTTACCGCGCCATAACGATTATACATGCAGCCAAGGGAATTCAAAATCTCGAATGTCAAAGGACTAGTTGATAATTCTGAGTCCGTGAGATATTGGCTGAAGGCCTATAATAAAATTGAACTTGAACTTGAACTTGAATTTGATATTGGAGATCATAAGTAAACTTCAACAGAGGAGTTCACAACTAGGGATTATGTAACGATTATGTGAGATTTGCATGAAGCTCAATCTCCCCTCATTGCTGTTTAAAGTGTTGCTCATTGTGACTATAGTCCGTAAACTTTGCTTTGTGCAAGCTATTCATCGAATTACTCAAGAACCCACTGTTAGATTTCTCTGAATATTTGCATCAACTTATACTTTCTTATGGACGTTACAGATATTATTTTTTGTCAACAGAATAATAACGGATATCTAAATTCCCTTCTTTAATCTATATAAATTGGATCGTTCTGGGTTATTTTTGTTAATAAGGAGGTTTACAGTACAAAAATTAGACTTTAGAGGGTGAAAAATCGTCCAGGGGCATATTTGTGATCTACAAAAATGGAGATATCAAAATGATCAAATTTAACGTGACAAGGCTAACATACACACAAACAAAAGGGTGAAAATAATGCAATTATGTATTAGTACCCTCACTTTAAGGTGAAGTGATGACTCACAGTGTCTTGTTAACTTTCCTCTTCCGAATCACTCGTAAACGATATCATATCATATTCCAGCGCATGTTGGACTCGCAGTGCGGGGTTCGAAATCTTGTGATACAGGTGACCACGCCTAGCCTCTTTACAAAAGTGGTTGTACAAATGTAAGGTGATCCATTGCAGTGTTAAAAATTTTACCTTCAAAGACATATTTATTTAGATCTAGCAATATGCAGACAAAACAGCAGAGCCGCCGATGACTAATGTACGCCTAAATGAGAAACAGTATGAGCGTCACACATTAACGCGTTCAATAATGGTGCTCCCTCGTGCTCATGAGTACACGAAGTTTTTACATGCACATGCCATTGTAATGATCTTTAAAAATATATAAAGGGAAAAAGTGTACACGAAGTTTTGAACGGAACATGGAAATGATGTGTTCTATTACGGTAAACATATTATACTTTGTAATGTACGACATGATAGATTATCGAGAATATTTTACTAATAAATGATAAGGAAATTTCTAAATTACCAAATGCTGATAATTTAAATCAGTATTTTCATAACGTCCAGACCCATACAGGGGCTGATGCAAAATTTTAGAAACATCTAATGGCAGGTTTTTGAGTAATTCGGTAAAAGGTGTGCACAAACCAAAGTTTA
>JAWQUT010000046.1:2111049-2151781 GCA_033807755.1 Ellobium chinense | reverse complement strand
TCAAGGGTGTGCTCAGGCGGAAGAGGAGGGGTTTGGCATTGACCAGTGAAAAATGTAGGGTCTGTTTACAAATAGCAACCAAGCTCAAAATTTCAATGGGCTTGCTAGGGTTGGGTAAGTCTTAAAATTTGGGCCACATAATGAGCTTCAATCTGGTATGGGTCTGGGTGAAAGCTAAAACTTTGGGTTCAGAGGGCAGCTCAAAATGTTAATATAGCCCATAGAGGAAAAAAGGGTCCAATCCTAATACAGGTCTGTAACCTATACAGTGACTTTTTTTACTATGCTAGACATAAGAGAGTATGCTGGTAAGATGATCGAGATATAAGGGTGAAATGTATAGGAGAAATCATCACGGTCACTTCGGCAAATGAACACCGTATGGAGGTGGTCACATGACCAGGTCTACTGTAGGCTACTTACCTTCTGCAGCACCGGGTCTTCTCGAATGTTAATGACGATTTTCTGTTGACCTCCTTCTCCTCCTCCTGGCTCTACACTAGTAGCTTTTCCCTCGGTTGAGGCATTTCTATAGAGATAGACGAACAACACATAAAGTGACATTACAACATAATAAACACAGTAGAACCTCGATATAAAATAATAGCTTTGGTGGATTGGAATAGCATACAAAGGAACCTCGATATTAAGTACGCATTTAATGAGTATATCCTTTTATTAAGTATGAATTTCACGTGCACGGATCCCACATTGTTCTATCATTTGATTATTCAGGTGGACCTGGATATCAAGTACAGCTGAACCTCGATGTTAAGCAATTATTTAATAAGTATACCATTTTATAAAGTATGAATTTCACTTGCAAGGATTCCTTATTAGTCTACTCTTTCATTATTTAGGTGGACATCGATAGTGAGTATACCTCCGTAATGAGTATACTATATCCATGCACCAGCGGCATGGTATATATCAAGATTCTACTATACTTTTTACTGAGGTAAACTTAATATCCAGGTCCACTTGAATCATGAAATAATAGAATAACAATGAATCTCTGCAGGTAAAATTCTTACTTAAGTTTTTTTTTTTTTTTAAATAGGTCTATTTATTAGTCGAGTACTTAATAACAAAGTTACACTGTAGATACTCTTAAATCATGGTCGCACATGTAACGCACGGTAACAATTTCGCCATTACAGATTAACAATACTTTACCCCCTCCCAGTTATGATAATGTTAAGCTACACTGTTTTCATATGTCACAACGCACCTTTCATTAATACCACATTCCGAGAAATATAGATACCAAACAAGAAATACCAAGATACAAAGCCATCATTATTGTGTCCAATGGCTTCCCTGTTCGGGCAACGATCTGAACTAAGCAGTATAGGCTTGTGTGCAAAGTGTTATGATGAAAATTGTTTACTAATACTAAAGCTGCGCTATCCCATCGTTGCCATCCCAGAGCAAGGCCCGTATGGCCGAGAACATTGCATCGACCCTGATAGATGTGCTGTCTTATTTTGAAGACCAGACATTTCTNTGATCATTTCAAATTTTGTACACTTATAAAATAGCTCTATAAAAAAAATAAAATGCATTTGTATTTTGTTTGTTTATCATACAATGTCAGTAAAAAAATTTTGAAATATGTGTGTTGACGGATGTGTATTTTTCTCAATTTTCCACCAGATAATGGACTTTTTTTTCCAAAAACATGAATTAAATCTAGAAAAAAGGATGCATTTTATTGAAAAACATTCTATGGGATAGATATATTCCAAATTTGAAGTCAGTCGGTTTAGAAATAAAAAAGCCTTAGGGAAAAAAGTGGAGAAAAACAACATTTTGAGAAAAATGCATTTGAAGTTTTGATAGCGCGTTTATACAAGGCTAGGATGACCATCTAGAGGTGCCCTTTCAGGGCATAAAACGGATGTTTCTGGCCTCGAAAGTTATTTTTCTCATAGCAGAAGAGATCAAAGTGTCTAAAAATACCAAAAGCCCAATTTCGATATTTTAACCCCTAGACCCCCTACTTTACCCCCTCCCAGTTATGATAATGTTAAGCTACACTGTTTTCATATGTCACAACGCACCTTCCATTAATACCACATTCCGAGAAAAATAGAGACCAAATAAGAAATACCAAGATACAAAGCCATCATTATTGTTTCCAATAGCTTCCCTGTTCGGGCAACGATCTGAACTAAGTAGTATAGGCTTGTGTGCAAAGTGTTATGATGAAACTTGTTTACTAATACTAAAGCTGCGCTATCCCATCGTTGCCGTCCCAGAGCAAGCCCCGTAGAGCCGAGGACACTGTTCCGACACCGATAGATGTGTTGTCTTATTTTGAAGACCAGACAATTCTTTATCAATTATAATTTCTGTAACTTACAAACAACACAAACAAAACTGGAGGGACCATGTCATCTTTTGAGAGAGATACATTGTGCAGTGTCTGTTTCTACACAAGCGACATAGACCTAGTTTTGACTGACTACAAGACAAATTAATGTCAATATAGCAAAGCTTCTTTTAACACTCCACTGCTCTCACCAGGGGAGAAGCCACGACATTCAAGGAGAATTGATGGCCGGTTAAGTGTGGAGAGGAAGGGAGGGAAGGGAACTTGACGTATATAAGATGTTTGAGAACAGAATTCTGCGTTTCTGCGCAGGGCAGAACTCTTGTTGAACCCAGAACTCCGGCAAATTTCGTAATCAATGTTCCAGGACACTCCCGACTTGAGCTTGGTTTCGGGCTGGGAGAACAGCCAGGGGTAAGGGCAAAGAAGAAAAAGCAAACTTGGGACACTTCATAGACATCATCATTGTCCAAGATCTCTCTTATGTGTGCTTCCTCCTTTCTATTCCTGCCCTTAACGTTAAACCTATCTCTAGGCGGAAGTTTTCTGGAATATTGCTCATGAAGAAAGTTTAACAGTCTTATGTACAGGATGTCAGTGTAAAGCAGCCTACATATCCTTTAAAATTAAGATTTAGATTTTTGCAGGATTTAGGGGAAATATAAAACATTCCCAGTAGCCAAAATGCTGATGGTTGGAAGCAGGTGTCGAACCCCGAAAGTCCGGTAACTCTCGTTAAAAGTCCAGAAACATACATACCCCTAGATTTAGGCACACTGATTGGCACTGACAGATGTATATAGCGTGCCAAGTGCAAATGTTACTATAATATAGAGAGGGAGCCTACGACACCAGGTTTGAAAAGGTGAGGATAGAGGAGGTAGTTTGGTCGTAGCCAGGACACAAAAAGAAGATGCTCACTTTTTCTCCGATTTTGACTTCTTTTTCTTGCCCTTTTCAGGTTTTCTGAAGCCAAGTCTCTTGAGTTCCTCCTGGACCTCGCCAGAGACTTCCGCGTCATCAGGCTGTGGCAGCTCCGGCCTTTGCAGCAAAATGCCATCTGGAAAAAGGCGTGTTGAGAAAATGTGAGTTGTCCAATGAAATAGAGGATGAATATCATTGTTTGATTAAATGCCAGAGATTTAAAGACCTACAAAGTAAATATCTGCCATGTTCTTTGAAAATTAAAGCAAATATGGTACGATTTATTCATATGTTTCAAACAGACGAGCCCAACCAGACACGGAAATTAGCTATACTCTGTTTCAATATTTTAAAAAGCTACAAAATTGGCATGTAAAAACTGTGCATGTCCTGGCAAATTATCAATTTTGGCAGATAGGTACAAAGGTATGAGTATTTCTTTTCTAATTTGTTTTGTTTTTGTGGCTGTTGTTTTTTATTTCTTCCTTTTCATACTTTCTGAACTGTTGATATGTATTGTAAAGTGATTGGCTTCGGCCTAAATAAACTTGAACTTGAACTTGAACTTGTAAAGAGATGAGCACAGATATCATTGCGGGCTGTAGTAAGGGGCGTAACTAAGAGGCAGGGTTTAAAATTAATACTCCTACACTGAGATCAACACAGACAAGCTGTAGTCAATGGTATAACTGGAACGCAAGCTAACCATCCATGATTTAACAGTGAGATTGGTACACACACCACCATGGGTTGCAGTCAAGAAAGTAGCTCAGAGGCATGATAACTGTCTGTGATTTAATATGCAGTAAGATCAGCACAGACACTACCGTGGGCTGTAATCAGGGGCGTAGCTGGAAGGCAAACTAACCATCTGTGATTTAATATTCAGTAAAACATTGCCACCCTAATCTTCATATACTCCTTGGGTCGATCGGTCGGTCGGTCGTTGCTTGCGCTTGCTTTCTCGATAGCTTGTTTGCTTGGCTGGCTGGCTGGCTGACTAGCTGTCTGGCTGGCTTGCTGGCTGGCTGGCTGGCTGGCTGGTTGGTTGGTTGGTTGGTTGGTTGGTTGGTTGCTTGATTGCTTGCTTGGTTGCTTGGTTGCATGGTTGGTTGACAGGCAATCTTTATACTCCCCTAGAGCCGCTGCCCGATTCGGAAATTCCGAACAACCCAAGAATAATTTCCCGAAGCCAAGATCATTAAGGATGAGATTTCTTAATCTCACCTCCCTGTCGTAATCAGTAGCCGTATACATAGTTTAGTCCTTACGTTAGTTTATGCGCAGCGATTACCAGGTAATACTCTCAAAACATTAATAATCTTCACTGTGATTAACGCAATACGTTAACCTAAGTATGGATTATGCATACGGTCATTGGTGCTAAGCCTCCTTGTTTCTAAGTAAAAATAATACTTTAATCATGATTAGGACATCTCACAGATTGGAAATTATGGAATGATTCCTTGAAGTTCGTGTTCGTGACGTTCCAATGTGCATTGCAAATCTTTGAATTTTTTTTATTTTTCAAAGCCTACAGATCACTGTTACCAGAACTGAAGTTTCCTGCGTAAAAAAAAACTTAACCTACTTTATTGATTATACCTTGTGGTGAAGAGGCACCCCCTGGTTATTTGCGGGCGGGAATCGTGTACTTTGGTTACAACGTGTTATTAAGAGTGGCATTGTGACGTAAATATTCCATCTTACGGTGGTTATTATTAGACTGACATGTACGAGTGAGAACGGTTAGTATAATAGCGTAGTGATACAGTACTACTGAGATGGCTAGGAGTTTAGAGTGATAATTGCGCGACATATTTAGGTCTACTTTTTGCACATGTCTAGATCTTGAGCTTCTTCCTAATCTATTAACCACAGACTGCAGTGCAATAAAAAAAAAAATTGGAAATTCACACCTGGTGTAAATTTTCTTGACCCGGCCGGGTAAGTAATTATAGAAGTTTGTGAAATCAGTTTCAAAAAATAAATAAATAAAATAATAGGAAAACTCTTTTACTCAAAGAGAGAGGCAACAGAAGATCTTCAGAGGAACATACCCCGGTCTAAAAAGTGTTTCGGCACTTTGATTTCTTGACACTGAAGGGGCTGGGCCACATTTGGGTCATGACTCCCATGTGTCCTTCTGTTGATTTTTTTTTTCGCTTTGGGAGGGGTTTGAACCCGCAACCTTCAATTTCTTAATGATACTGCAATGTAGTTTTTTGTGCGATAAACAGCTCTTAATAATTAGTGCGACCCAGCAAAGCTCACTCCCGCTTTAAGTAGAATATAAATGTAAATAGTAGCGTAATTTTGTCATTAAAGCTCGCTTCCAATAGTTAAAAATGCAGCAGCTAATGAAAGACCAATGTAACAGACCATACTACGTAACCATAGTTCTATGACAATGTAAAAGTAGAAAGCAGAAATAATGATTCCTGGAGTGTGCCTTGCGAATATCTGGATGACTTTGCAGGCTAAATCAGTCAATAATTATTTTTAAGGCCCTACACTTTTAAGATAAAACACGCGGTGGGCAGAAGGCTCAAGTTTATGAAACCCATTTGCTAATGACAACTCACAAAACCTGACAAGGGCAATACGAATATAGTCTATGTTTAAATGTAGTGACATCTTCTGACAGTGCTTCCTATGTCCATTCACGGGCTTTTGAGCTTCAGTAAGTAATATCAATAAACAAAAAGAGAACCAGATACGTCTAAAGCAATATGACGCAATTTCTGTCTCATGATCTGAAGTATATAAATAAAATAACATACTCGTATGAAAGCCATTGTCCTGTGCCTTGGGTTCTAACACAATGGCTTGTTCTTCATTAGACCAGCGGCGCGTTTCTGCTCTCCCGGTGGTCGGGTGGATGCCGACGCTGTCAGAGGATGGGGTCACATTCCCGGTTCTTGGTGGCGGGTGATGGTGTTCGTGCTCTGGTGGATGTGGTGAGACGGCATCTTCCGAGCGAACTGTGCACGTTGATGTTGTTGGCACTCGGACAAAGTCTCTTGTTTTCTCTGTCAAACAGTTAAAATGTGCATTATATATTATTTGGAGATATTCCGGGTGACACAAAAGAAAAAAATTCGAAGTCCAATAACATCATGAGTTATGAGAAACTTGGTTTGAAATTTAGGGTGAAATAGGAAACAGATGGAATCTAAAATTGTTTCAAGTTCCATTGGCTTCAGTGTTATGTTTTTGTCACAATGTTTAAAAGAAGTGAAAAAAATATGGCTTGTCTTGGGCGACGTACCAGACGCACATCGAACATGCTATTGTTAGATTATGTGCTTTTAAGTTTTTGAGTTTGACAAATCAATAGTACATAACTATCAGAAATTCGCAAAGTTAACAGACATTATCCATTAGCTAATGTACGCAAAATTTTGAAATTCGACTTATTGAAATAATATTTCTGATCAAGGTTTTTTGTCTTTCTTTAATTCTGAAAAGGATGGGATAAGCGATAAAACTATGAATAATCAGTTAATCAGAATGCAAGTTTGCCTACTCAGTCTATCTTGAGCATGGAGAACTTTGCTATTGAAAAAAGTTGCGATTGTTTCTTGACTTTTCTATAGCGAACACTGTTTTCTGTTGGCTGAAAAACACATCCACAGGTTACTCTGGTCGCCTGAAAAGTATGGTACATTTATTGCTCCGGTCGTCAATAGCCCTGTTTCCTTTTACTAGTTGTTCAAGACTATGGTTAACACATTTTCTGGTTAGCGTGGAGTAACAAACTTGGCCCGAAGGCTGGTCTTTTTTTGAGGTATTTTCAGACGGGTCAGTTACACCACGTGATCTAGGGATTGCTAGGATATTTTGATAAGTGACGAGTAATCATACATAAGCAGAGCATGTAAACAAAACAACGTGTGAGCAAGATTTCCTAGGTCACGTGATGGAGCTGAAAATACCTAATTCGTGCTTAATTTACTCTAAAAGGGCTTAATCAATGAATTATCTTACCTCCGTGAACGCTGCTCAAGTTTGATCCATGAAGTTTTTCGTCTCCAGCTTGTTGCTCACCGATATCACCTATAGACGTTGCTGCTCTGGAACCTGCTAGTAACATGGGCGCAACAATGGCCATGCCAGCACTCCGCCACTTGAACGCACTGCTGCTCCTTTTTAAGAGCCTACCATTACGAATGATGTATGTTTCAAAATGAGTTGCTTCTTTCTTGTCTGTTTCTCTGAGGTCCGTATGCTGGTGATCCACAACAAGAGGAGCGCTTTGAATTCTTCCCGAGTGAAATGTCCTGTGTACTAAACTATCTCTGCGGACAGGAAATGCGTTAGGTTTGGGCAGATTCAATCCAGCAATAGGTCTTTCTAAGTTTGGGTCTCGTCTGTCCAGATAAAAACTCTTGTGACGACGAAGTCTGGCATTGTTGGGAGACGGTCTATCATAGGATTCCTTCTGAAGAGTTGGTCCGCTGCTTGAAGGTCTCTGATCATGCCTTAATGGTCGGATACCCTCTCTTTCAGAATAGCTATGTTTCAAGGTGGAACTGAAAAGCTCTGTTACTTCTTGTTTTTCTGTGATTTTCCTCTCTTCTCTGGCATCTACAAATTTGACTTTGGTAGTGCTGTCACAGAGAACTGACGATGTCTTGTCTTTATTCAAGAGCCTCTCCTCTTGGTTTCCATACACACTCGCAACACTGAAAGGCCTTTCAAATGTTACGTTTTTGGGTGAAGTGTCCGAGAAGCGAATGAAACAACTCTTCCCACGCTTCAGGCAAGGTCTCCTAGGAGTGGGATGCTGGTTTATTGTTTGTTCGGTCTGGACAACGGTATGAAGATCACTATTTGACTTTTCTGAGGGTTTGGAACGAACAAGTTCAGGGTCAGTTGTCAGCTCTGTTTTGCCAGGTGAATTTGGTTTTGTTAGATCTTTGCTTTCGTTTACCTCTTTCAGGCTTTTAGCATCAACACTAGATCCAGCAGGTACCGTTGCGTCTCTGAAGATTTCTACAGAGTCAGGAGATTTTTCTGGACTGTTTTGGGCGATGTTCTGATCACGAGGCACACCCTCAACATCCTTAGAAGCACTGTCTCTATTGAATGTATTTTCTAACTTCTCCGAGGAAGGTCTGGACATAGTGTCGTCATGACGTTCACTGCACTGAGAGTCACGATCAGGAGTGGATCCACGAGCTCTTGCAAGTGCAGCCCGGATTCCTTGATCATTGAAATAATACGTTGGACCTGATCCCCATGGTCTTTGTAGAGAACTGTGTCTTGTAGCAGTTGCAGAAGTTATCTGTCTGCTTTCAGGTTTAGCCTCAGGTTGGGCTGCAATCTGCCCCTGTTGTAAACTGGCTCTTGCTTTTGCCTGTCTGGACAACAAGTGACTCAAGACTTTAAACTGACTTAATGTTGGCATTGTTGGAATTTAGATGTACGAGGAGAAGAACACAATACTGATCTAGGTCGAGAAAAATTTCAGTGCTTATTAATACAAAACAAGAGCCACCGGCACCATCAGCATCTACAACTTATGACGTTTGCTGCAGAGGACTGAACACATGTGGGTCTGCTCAGAGTGCAAGAATGTCGGTTCTACCAACTAGGGAACCAGGAAGCGGCAATCAAAAAAAGAAAGAGATCTATGAAGAAAAGCTTACTGTGTTTCTAACTTGATATTTTTGGTGTTGAGTGCGGAGATTGGAACACAGCAGTTTTCCTCTTGCAACTGCTGTTCACTGAAACTCACCCTTTTATATAACCCCTGAGATTTCCTTCATTAACTTCTGTTTTTTACTCTCTGTCGTCTGATAAGCTTCATGGTAAACCTCATGCTGTGGCAATCTATCGTTAATTCCGGAAATCAACTGCTGTTGCCTCAATTAACTTTTAAATTATTAATCCTTCAGGAAAACTTCATCAATAACGGAGAACCGGATTATGCAGATTGTTTAGAGTGTAGTGACCTCCCTTTACTTGTTTGAGACACCTTTCAGGATCAATCAGCCAGGACAAACAATTCTGTGTTTGCCATTTCTCAGTGTGAGGCTCGAAAAAGCATGAATGAGTAAGCAACACCTATGAGTTATTGGAAAACAGGCGTTATGATTTGAAAATAGAGCTGCGAAGAAAACAAATAGCCGTCGGCTGGCCTAATTTAGCCAGAAAGTGTTTGTTAATTCTCTGAAAAAGTCAGTTTTAAGAAGATCTTGTATTCTTTGGTTCGACTTAGGGAGAAGCATATTTGAACTTGCATCTCATTTTTTGTCTCCCCTTGTCCTGTTCTAAGACTTTCTTCTCTATATTCATCTCATTTTCATCTCAATCCAGTGCCAGTCCGTGTATTCTCTCTTCTCTCTAACGCTCTTTCAATACATTTTAAGATCATTAACCATGCCCTCTGTTCCTTTGCCTTCCATTACATGTCCCCATCTCCGGGTCCCTTCCATCCCCCACTCCCCACCCCCACAGGATGTTTATTATTATCTTTAAAAAGATTAATATGGGACTCATGTGAAGTTGCGCCAGTGGGTATTGTCTGGACACGAGATTTCAAAAGCCTCAATTACTTTATAGGCTTGAAAGATGTCAAAAATTAAAGTTTGTTCATAACCAGCTCAAGATCTTCGTCTCATAAGACATTCATCTCCCGAGTTACAAGGCGAGGCGAGCTGATGGATAGCACATCCCGTTAAACATAAAAAAATATTATGCTCGAAGGGAAGCTACTCAGTTGGGCACATTTAAAATTACGTCCCTTGCATGACAATGTCCAATGACTTGGGAATCTCCAGCTCACTCACGTAAGGTCAATCATGCATGCTTTAGATAATCGATGAGGTCAGTTGGTTGGGGAGGNGGGGGGGGGTAAGTTCCAAGGTTGTGAGGTCGTCTCCGGAATAGATGAGTTCCTCCCGTACTCGTGAATTATGCATTCCAATTATCACCGTCTGCGGATTGTGAGCTGGGAGGAAAGGCTAGATGTAAGAAAGTCAGACACGCAAGCGCAGAAACATTCCTGAAAAGTTGTTGGGGAGGTGGGCAGGAAATTCACCTTTCCAAATCAGTCAGCCAGGACACACAATTTCTGGTTTTGTTTTTTGTTTTGTTTTGTTTTGTTTTATTTTGTTTAGTTTTGTCTTGTTTTTATCAGTTTACATTGAACATGTCTTGGTGTGCAACTCTGCTGCAGTTCCCTTTGAATTGGAATTGAAAGATTGCATGCCAAAGTGCAAAGTTGTGCTGTATTATCCTAGTCACGTGACCATGGAGAAACACAGCACAGATCTCATGATAAGGAGTTGCAATTATCTAATAACTTTGAAACAGAGAGTATCATATCATTTTAATTGTCATATGTTGCGAATAAGCAAGATTTTGTAATACGTTTACAGTATTTCTATGGTGCTTAGTTCTGTGATCACCTGCCAATAAAAGTCATCTCCTAAGGACGGACAGCGTTGGAAATTCCCCACAGATATTCCCCAGGTTTATTGGAATGAAGCCAATGAAAATGAGACTTAAGTCCCTTTTTGACTGTGTCAGGTTACTGGTATAATAGAAGGCCTTAATGTGTTGGGTTTTTTTTCATCTGTTGAAAAAGAAGTTTTGAACTAGCATTATACTGGTCATAGGTAATGTCATTTGATATGACTGGGCGTAGGAGCGGGTGGAGGGGGGTGGGGTCACTCCCTTGCAATGGAAGAAATTCTGAGAAAATGGTAACTGAAGAGCAAAGTTTCACCATAAAAGTCACCTAATCTGACACTTACAAATACATACAATTATTAAAAATTCACCAATAACATCAGAAGTCTTGCGAACAAAACTGATTTTACTCTCGATTACTGTAATAAACAAAACTTCGATACTGGATAGTTCAAATCACCCTCGGAGCCTGGTATCTCATTTCTTAGTCTAGCTATGGAAGTCTCATTTTGGATGGCTACAAGACAAATGGAATAATGATTATATTCATAATGTAGGCTACATTTGCCACTTCAATTGTCTTCCCTGTGGGCGATTATGGAAATGGTTTACTCAATTGCATTCCAAATGCTTGTTACCTCAGCGACTTCGGCAGATTGACCGCTTCCTTTCACAGTAGGCTAAATACTCATATGTAGTGTCCGTAATGAGAAGTGCTATGCAAAAGATAGTTTTTACAAAGAGAGAGAGAGAGAGGGGGGGAGAAGAAAAAGAAGGAAAGAAGAAGAAGAAGAAGAAGAAGAAGAAGAAGAAGAAGAAGAAGAAGAAGAAGGAGAAGTGGATGAAAAATAAAAAGAAGAAGCAGAAGAATAAGAAGAAGAAGAAGTAGAAGATGAAAGCAAGTTCTCAGACCAAGTGCTGCTTTCAAACAACTGTTTCGAGCCTTTCCTGACAGAATCGCCCTCGCTTATCTAGGTCATAGTTTCAGGTGTACTTCTTTTGTCAGTGCACTGGTTTCTTTATGCATTAATTTATTACGTAACACTACTCATAAAATCATCCCACTTCCCATATAATAAACATGCATGTTGGCCTTGAAAGAAAGCAGTGTATTCTCTTATGAAATGTGTTTTACAAATGCCATTTCTAGAAAGTGATATAACTTTTCAGACCTCTTAGAATAGTTTACATACACGTTCATCTATAATAACAGTTTGCATAATTGACTGACTCTATCGCTTACTTGTTTTTGATGTTTCTGCTGTTAATGTCCTCATCATCATTCTTTTTTTTTTTTGCAGTATTATTAATTCATGGCGTCAATGACAACATTCTGACGGNGTGGTACTGAATGAGGTCATTCTGGTGATAGTTGTGGTGGTGAATGTGATAGTGATGTTAGATGCAGATGATTTAAGATGGATGGGTGAGTGAGGGAGTGGGTGGGTGGGTGGATGGATGGGTGGATGGATGGATGGATGGATGGATGGATGGATGGATGGATGCATGGATGCATGGATGCATGGATGCATGGATGGACGCTCACCTGTTTCATCTTGTTTTCACTGTGACCCCATCACAGAGATGCACTTATTGTTATTTTTGTCCCTGTAGTCCGCAGCGAAGCTTTCAAGTCTGTCGCACATACTTCATAAAGACGCTTAAGACACAAAAAACGCTTGCTATGAACCTTCTCAGACAATCAAGCCCCGAATATCAGAGTTCCTTTCAGTCTTTACATTTGGGAATGTGCAAGTTGGACACCGTCATCCATCATCTACTGGTCCTTGCTGGGCTCCACATTAAAGCTTGAATTAATCATCATTCTTTGGAGCCAGGTCTTGAAGGAGATAGTGAGTAGCCTACCACTAAATATGAGACTCTTAGGCCTTCTGTTGCTAGCAAGATGGGACAAAAGGTTGACCCTAATTTTCTCAAGTAGAGGTGGAGATTCGTGGGGAGGGTGGGGGGAGAGGAAGACCAATGGGCACGAATGGTGTAAAAGACCAGGATGAAAGATAATACGTGATGTGGCGTCGTCATCCTGACTCAATGCTGCCACGAGAGTTGACGGAGGCGTCTCCGTTCCCTTTCTCATTTATCTTTTGAGCTAGTACACGCCTACATTCCACCAGGCACACATTAACATAGCCCTGCGCGACCCATGGCTTAGTAGTCTATTACGTGTGATTAGTAGTAATCAAAATGTTTAGCCAAGACAAATATCAGCACTGATATAATATACATTATTATGCATAAATCGATTTTGGGTCAACTGTCACATACCGGTACTTAACTATAACAGTCTGATTAGGCGACGCCGCTGGCTGGATGACTCTGTGCCAACCTCAGGACAGGGAATAAAGAATTCATGTGACTATGGTTAATTCATAAACATGTTACTTGCACAGGGAATTGCGATGGTCGATAATAAGGGGTTGCTTTTCCCTTTCGCGATAGGGGAAGCATCGTGTGAGAGAAAGTAAGTCTACATTCATGCTTGAGTAAGAGACAAGAGTGTAGCGATGGACGATGAAGAAAGTCTTTGGGGATAGAAGCCCTCAGTGCTAGAAAAATCTTACAGCCTTAGCACTCACGTTGCTGTGGCACGAGCTTTGAGTTTGAGAAGGAAGGAGAGGGGAAGGAAAATGCGCGTCTTGTCTGACGTAATGATCCCATCGAAGCCCACCCTTGTACTTTCAGACTTATAACGATGGCTTTTATAATTTCTTCATTACTTTTAACTGAAATTACTTTTACGATAGATCACTTTTGTATTTTCTTGTTATCATCTCATACGACAAAATGCATAGAGTTGAAGTACAGGATCAAAGGTGTGTGTGTGTTGTGTGTGTGTGTGTGTGTGTGTGTGTGTGTGTGTGTGTGTGTGTGTGTGTGTGTGTGTTGTTGTTGTTGTTGTTGTTGTTGTTGTTGTTGTTGTTGTTGTTGTTGTTGTTGAAATCTCTCCCTGCACACTGTTTTTCTTTCGGTGCATGACCACCCTTTTTCATCCGATTCATATCCTTTGCCGTAATTTCTAACTTCCGTCTCTCCAGTCTTTGCAAGCACTTATTTCTCCAGTTTTGGCCTACCCTGCGCGTTCTTCCACAGGCTCTGCTACCCTTCCTTCTCGTGGAGTAATAACATTTCCTCTGTTCATAACAGAAATGGGTTACAGACCCAGTCCTGTATCTGCCCTTTAGTCATAGTTCTAACAGGGCATTCGTTTAAGGAATAATTAATGTTTGTAACTGCGATATTAAATATTTACGAGCACAATAGCGAACAAGAATATGCCATTTGGCATTAGGCCTACATCGGCCGTAATATTATGGTGATAACGAATTACAACGACGATTTTAAGCCTCCTAGGTCGGTTTAAGATAATCTTTTCTGTTGTACACAAAATTAAACTTGTGAAACTTTTAAGTTACGCTATTTTCCTTTGACAGTTGATTTTTTTGCCCGCGATTTTGCACTAGTGCAAGTTCGGCCAATTTTTTAACGCCCGGTCAAACTGTGAAAACAAAAGAGTTATCTTCCGCCTTTCAGACGCCTAGCAGAAGTGAATGTCAACACATAGCAAGGCACTTGAATCCACTAAGATCTAATTGGATTTTTTTGTCATTACGGTAACGCCTGCAGTTCCGGCAAAACCTAGTATTCTCTCATGGTTTCCAAGATTAGGGTTAGGGGCAGGGTTATGCTACGGAACAAGGTAATGGAGGAAAACGCATGGATGAGGAATGGTCCCTCAGTATGACTGAGTATTGTCCAGTGACTCGACCTGTCCGCATCATGGGTGCTTTCTTTTCCCTAACCCTGTCCGCTCACAGTGGCGTTTTGCCACCAAATAAAGGGGAAAGGAGAACGAATTCAGAATGAAACTCACATCTTAACTGAAAATCATGCCTACTACAACCCAACATAAATCCTACCTATCTAGACCTAATCCCAACCCTCCCCTCCCACCCCCACCAAAAAAAAGGCAACAACACCTATCCATAACCCTAACTGTAATGTCCATCAAAACAGGAACATCAGGTGTGAGTCTCATTCAGAGTTCCTCCCAGGAAGTGAGGAAANCACAGTGGGCCACCATTATATGTTTGGCCAAAAATCGAAGTGTTTTAATTCGCTCAAAAGGAGTAATTATCAAAACTATGTCATTTTCTGAATTGAACAGTCTTTATTTGAAGGTTCTAGCTTATGCGGTATAGAAATGACAGCTTATTTTGTCTGCTCACATTCAAGAATATTGGCGGATGTTATTGAGGAATGACTATTCAGTACTTAATTAAGGTAAGATGTAAGGTAATTTACAATCAAAATGGAACACGGTAATGCTTAAAGAAAATGTGAGGATGTTAGTACATACAAAATCTGTGAGAAAAGTCTTATGACATCCAAATACAATGAAAATGTACCATTTCACAGGAAAATTTGCTCCCATGCCCCCAAATCTACCATGTGCTCAAGAAACAGAAGTGGGCTGTAGCTAATCCATAGTCCTATGGTGAAATTCTATAAGATTCTATAACAAACCATTTCATTTTCCTAAAGTGTTACACCTCCTTGACACACTCTGAAAGTTTTAGTTCCGGATTGTTCCGGATAATTGAGATACGGGATGGCAAAGTAACCCACCCCCATAGTTGAAATCGATAGCAATACTTAGCAAAAACCTGCCACGATTTATATTCTATGATATTTTGGACAAATACTAACCATTTTCAGTGAAACTTTGAAGTATAAAGTAATTCTTCTCAAAGAATCTACTGAAGGCATCAGTTTTCAGCTAAAACAATTAGAAATATGACTTTCAAGTAAATTTGATCAAATGTTGTTCAGTGATCAAACACTAGTCCACTAGCAAATGTGAGAGGTAGTAATCATCTAGAGATGTTGCTGTGAGCACTTCCTGTGACTCATATTGAGGACATGAGACAGTGAAGTGCCCCATGAGAGAGCATCTGGAGCATTTGGGTATTGGCGGTCCTGCATTTCGAATCAGTGGATCAGAACGAAGCCACAGACGGGTGAGGCAGTTCTGCATGTTGGTCTCTTGGTTGACCTAGCCTGCCAGGTTACATCGGTAAAACTGCAGGTACTTGTTATTGTCCAGGCCACCCTCTGAGAATTCGCCAAGACCCTTTCCATCATTGTTGGCAATGAGTTCCCAGCTGTGGGCAAGGAAGGCATGCATGGTTGGAGAGACATTGATCCACCGCGTCTCAGCGTTGTTGAACTTGTTCAAGATAAGTTCCTACGTTTTGAGGCAGAAATCCTTAAAATTCCCAATGTCAACCTTGCACTTGCTATTATACACTTTGATGATACATGGCAGAGTAAAGTGCATCAAGGAACACCTCATTCCAGTCCTCATCAGTCGGCTTCAGGTTCTTTCGAACTAAGATTTCACGCTTCCAGAAGAATCATTTGGCCGCATTCTGCACAGCCGGTCTGTGAGAGTCATCAATGTCAAAGAAACTGGACAAAGCATTGCCATCTGTCAGCCCACTTACTGTCACTTTGGTATTTTCATGTGGCTTACAGGATTGATAAGCTTTTTCAATTTAAGCATAGGTAATGAGAGTCATTGTTCTACCTGCAACACTTCATAGTTAACATGTGAGGGCAGCCGTTTTGGAACAGGTCTGCACCTAATTTCCAATGCATGATCAAAAAAAAAATGCTAATTAGATCAAGCCGGATACAGATGTTTAATTAATAACAAAGTAGAGGTTATCATTTTTTCAAATGTTAAGAACAAGTAGACTTCAAGACATGTGGTGGAAAAAGCCAAATTTGTAAAGTCAAAAAGTTTCATAAGTTCAAATTATGCAAAAACCGTTCTGTTTAGAGCATTGAGACCATTTTTAATGCGTTTCTCATGTGATTTTACCTACTAGATAGCACTTTTACCATCCTAAGCCGTCAAGAAGCCGAAACATATAATGCCCCCCTAAAATGGCCCACTGTGCCCCACCAAAAAAAAGGCAACAACACCTATCCATAACCCTAACTGTAATGTCCATCAAAACAGGAACATCAGGTGTGAGTCTCATTCAGAGTTCCTCCCAGGAAGTGAGGAAATAGACTAAAAGTGAATATTGTGTGCAGGTTCAGGAGCAGAAAAGGAGGAAGGACAAATCTGCTTCAGTATACCCATACACTCTTGCCCTTCCAACCTCCACTGCGGGTTGCCAAAGTTTTTTTTTCAACGAAAGCTTTAAAAAGTGATCAATACCCATGGAAACAGCATATTATTATAAGAGTGTCAAACAGTGTTTGAATGCGACTGTCTTTTTTGTAGTTGGTTATACTCCTGTGGCTGTCTTCAGCCACCCATTAATCTAGATCTTTCTAAGCTATACAATTTTCTTTCATATTTAGACTGGAACTAGATCTACTTAGTGTTTATATCATCCATTTTACCTTCCATAAACAGGTAGATCTAGAATAAAAACAAGACTTCCTATGAGGAAAATCCTATTTTACCAGGTTGTGACTTATCTTATTGATCTGATGGATGTGGACATAACGTTGAATAATTATGAAATTTATGAAGTCTGTACTGTTAACTCAATTTAATAGCAGTTTCTGGGGAGGCATGGAAATGGTTGCAATTAAAAGAAGTTGCAATTATTTAGAAACAAATTTTATATAGGAATATAGCATCTATTCATGTTTTCAATCAGAAAATGTTGTAATCAAGTTGAACTTGCCATTATCCAGACTTCGATTAGTGGCATTGACTGTATTTTACTGATCAGGCTTTTTTATGTGAAGAACATGATTTACAACTGTGATAAGATCTTGGTGACACACATTTTATTTGAAGTCTGTGAAAGCTGCATATGGTCATCTATGACTGTTAGCACATGGGCTGTATATTTATCTTGGTGTGTCAGTAGTTCAAGATAGGCTTACTAGATGGTGAACACACTTTGTTTACAATGCACATACAGTTCTAGTGACATAGTGATTCTGTTCGAGCATAACCAAGAATAACTTGATGCAATGTCTGTTATAGTTTAGATGAAATTGTAAAGCTCACTGCTGACAGCTGCTTGATTAATGATCAAGCTAGGAATGTTCATTACCTCTCATACATCTAAAGACTTGTGCTATTTAGGGTAGTGAAAGTATATTTTGAACATCTCTCCAGTGATGGAACCTTTCATGTGTACTTAAAATTTTTGTTTTGTTATTTACAGCTTTGTTAGGTTAGATCATTGCAGTTCTATATATATGTAATTCTCATTATGGAATAAGGGCCTGGTGGTGTGTAACAAATCAATAAGTTGTTCACCCTGAGAATAAGTATGTAATGAAAAAGCAATAAGTCAAAGTTGTAAATTTTTCTTTCTCTTAATCACCTCTGCAGCTGTCAGTAAATACATCTTTTCCTTCCATTTATCAACAGGAATATTTTACGGTGTTCTCCACTGTTGTGCATACCTGCCAGAAGTGACTTACACAAAGTCATCACATGTAAATAAATAGTAATCTAATCTCCGTCAGTGCTGTTGGAAATTGTCAAGTGCTTTTCTCCTCCAAAGTCACGGAATGAGAAACCTGACACTTTTGTTTCCTGACTAGGAACATTGAGGTCAGCCTGGCCATAATGAACTCCACAGTCCATAAGGACCCCCACAGAGCTATTTGCTATAATGGACATACCTGCACTCCTGACCAGGAAGAGGAAGAGGTGGAAGACAGAACTAATGCTAACTTTGTCACAGACAGCACTGGGCTAGTTGAGCCAACTGAACATTTTGAGAGAAGGCAGAGTACAGCAACTGCCACTTTGTGCGCAGAGCCTGATGAAGAGTATAGCTGTGACATGAATTCTGAGGACGCAATGATGGCAAGGCTGTTTCAAGCCTGTGATCATGAGAGTAAAGGGAAAGTCAGAGTGTCAGATCTGATAGAGTACCTAAGAACTATTGTGGATATGCACTTACATGTAAGTTCTTGTAGTTGAGTATGATCTTCAGTGTTTGTGATAGTGCACTTATTTCATCTTAACATAACTATCTTGATATTTGAACATTAAAGAAGAGACTTTTTGAAAGGAAATAGGTGATTTGAAATACAGTTGAATGGTGTGTTATTTATTATGCTTAACAGCCTCCATATGTGGTATCCAGCATTGGGAAAATCAGTCTAAACTAATAGAAGATGATTTTTTTTGGTTCAATGATAAAATTGTATCTCTCCAACAGGCCTAATCTCTCCAACAGGCCTAATGTCCAAATGGGAGGAAGTATTTGGCTACAAAGGCACTGAGCATCGATAGCCATCTTTATTAAGCTGGTCATCATGATCAAACCAGTAGGCTAATATTACTGGCTGGCTCTGCCGGTTGGTGGGAACTGTTTTATCTTTTGTTTTGCAATCTCAGTGAGAGAGGAAGCACTGAGCATCGATAGCCATCTTTATTAAGCTGGTCATCATGATCAAACCAGTAGGCTAATATTACTGGCTGGCTCTGCCGGTTGGTGGGAACTGTTTTATCTTTTGTTTTGCAATCTCAGTGAGAGAGGAGGCAGTTTTGAAGTTTATTGAAATGCGCAGTTGATCATGATCACATTTTGTGTGGAAGGTGTTATTCACTGTGTGAGCTATCTCAGCCACTTCGAGTGTAATCTTTCTCATCCATTAACATTCCAGGAGGACGGTGCTGTTGGCAGTTTGATAGCCATATTAGACCCTGATAACACTGATGCTGAAATTGGCAAGGAGGCATTTCACTGTGGCCTGCAAAAATGGATTGATGAAATGAAATCTTCTCCCTCACGGTGAGTCTTGCCATGAACACAATGTTTGTGGACATTTCAGTGTTAGACGATAGTAGATGACAGTTGAAATAATTATCTTTGATAAGGTAATTAATTTGTCTCATGGCATGTTATTATGATCTTTGTAAAACTCACTCATGCAGATAGGATTTACCGCTTCCAGAAAAATATGGTTACTTAATTACTTGTAGTGCTTCTGTGGCAATACATTCAAGTGCATTGATGAAAAAAAACCCTTAATACAAAACTAGCACTATGACATGCTAATGTTTCTTATGGAAAATGAGAAGTATGCTTGTTATGAAACAATATGGCCAGTCCTTTGGATTTTGGAATATGCATGTTTGAGTGTAATTTGAATAGAAATGAATGACTCCTCAGCATTGCAAGACTTTTGACATCTTGCTTTCCAGACCAGTTTTTATTATATCAGTATTGGTTGTTTTCGATTGCTTATGTGGTTGCAAGCAAAAACTCACCATTTGCTCAAAGTTACGAAGGACAGAGCATATCCACAAACCCAGACACGGTAACTTTTACTGTACAAAGAGTGAAATTTTGCAAAAACCCTTTCACACATATTCATTTAACAGTCAGTCATCACCACAAAAGTGGGCACACCCTTCTAATCAGTTAGGTTATAATGATGAGCAAATTGAGAGATAATCAGTGTGATGCTGGCAGGAAAAAGTGATAATTTTCTGTGAATGACCATGACAGAATTTATTATGAGTTGTCTGCATTGACAGTATCATAGATAAGGGCTAGGCGAATCATATGACAGTCTGTCATTTAGGATTTCCTCAAGGGTAGCCTCTCTGATAATCTCCCTGCCTAGGTTAAGAAGAAAAGTACTTTGTAAAATATGGCTGGCTTTGGCCACTTCATGAAATTTCTCTTAGGAAAGAGGAAACGGACAGAAACTAAGAGATCCTACAAGTATCAGAGAGATCCCACATATTTGGCAATCGACGATTTTGAGATTTGTGATAAAAAGTGCAGTCCCAGATGTGGCAGGTAGGAGGATCATATGCACTGTGACATGTAAACATTCTCTCAAGTTTTTTCGCAGCTAGTAACTTTTATTATTGAGAGTGGTATCCACAAAGCATGTAACCTTGATAAATAACCTGCTCAACACAGCACTAAATTGTTTCAGAATTTTATAGAATTGCCAGAGCTGGCACATTCTGTGAGCATTTATTATGTCAGTACAGCATCTGCATTGAGAGGCTTAAGTCATGTTTACCCATTCTTCTAATTGAATTTTAGCAGTATTTTTTTTTCCCAACGGGTAATTTCCTTACTTTTAGTCAGTCCTCAATTTGATGTAAGCAGTAATGCATGAGGACGCATGGGACACGGAACATTATTTTCTCAGCTTTGCAGTTCAGTGTCAGTACACAGGTGTATAATTTTTTTGATTATTGTTTTGCCTATCCATGTAGAAGAACCTGGTGTTAAAAAATGTGGAAATCTATGGTTTTGAAGTTTTATGTGAATATTACACTATAGTTGTGATGAATTTTCTTTCCAATGTTAATATATTAATAATTTATTTATGTGACAAACAATATAGCGTAGTCCAGCAAACCAGTTCGTGCCTCAAAATTTACATGATAACAAGTAATAAAATAGAAAAGTGTAGTGTTAAATAGTAAGTTTAAATATATCAAAAATGCAGTGTTCAGTGGCATTGAAAATGTGCTGCGAGGACATAAACAGTGGTTTGTGGGTTCAGATCCATTTGAGGCAAAAAATAAAAGTCAATGGAAGAATACCTATGGGTCATGATAAAAGTGCCTCACCCCTCTAGAATGTCAGGTGGTCAAAGGGCAAAGATACTTGACCAGGATATCTTCCTATAACAGTATAAAGATCTTCTGTTACCTTGATTTCTGAGTATAAGAGTTTTCTTACCTATGTCTTCATTAGCGTATTTAGACTTTGTCTTATTGCTTTAAACATCTTAGCATGTCATGCAGAACAATGCCATTATATGTGATTTATTGTTTAAGCCCTTTTTTAAATATGGAATGTTTATTGCTGTCAATAGAAGAATTGCTGTCATAAGTGTTAGTTCATGAATGCCTCACATCCATGGCGTTCACCACAACAAGAAGAAATATTGATGTTTTGTTGAAAATCCTGACACTTGCTCTGTTTTTCCATCCCCTAGGGAAACCAGCATGTTGTCATCTCAAGATGATTCAGTTTCATGTAAGTTTCTCCACCCTGTCCAATGACTTACCACAATATATATCATGAAACAATAATTTGTTGCAAAACAATAACAGTTATTTTGGGGTAAGTGAAATGTGTTGGACTTCATATTAGATATCAGGCATAATAATTGTATGGTGTATGCAGAGGTATCTTGAACAAGCCATGACATTCGTTGTATTTGTGTAGCAATATTAAAGTGTCCGCCAGTTTTGTCTTGGACCAGAGAGTTTTTGTATCAGATCAATCAGTACTACAGCTAACCAGGCTTGAGGGAATTTATATATGGCAAGCAGATACCAGGAGAGTGTGCTCAACAAATAGGATCAGGTTTGTTCGGTAAGGATATTGTTTTATATTGTGTGAGTAGCAAATTAGTGATGTTTGCAGCACTGATTTGAGAACTGATTTTTAAGCAATCCTGTTCTGTTGTATCTGACTCTGTGAAACATGAATTCTCTAAACTTATATAGATATAGTATGGAGAGACCTGAGTTTTATTTTTATGAATGGTATTACCTAGGGTGATATGCTTGTACACATGTGTAAGTCTCTCTTATACAGTAAATTTTGTGTTTGTGAATGTGTTATGTGGTTTCCATTTAGCCTTGATCATTTGCTAGTGTATCTGGCTGTCTTTCCACAATGTGCTGTGAGTTTTTGTTGCATAAAGCACTGAGCATGTTATAGGATATGTGATGACAGTTGTGTGTTCTCCTCACTGACACAGACCACCCTTTCTATAATTACACAGCTCCTGCAGTGAACTCTGCTTAATCACAACTCCTTTATAGCATAAAGAAAGATGCAGTTAAAAGAGGGTGCCATCATCCAGTGACTTTTTCAGAGAAAAACAGCATTATACTATCTGATAAGTGTTGCAATAAAGCAAAAATTGTGATTAGGCACAGTCTGCTGTATAATAGTGAGTTCCTAGCCACTGAGCTGCTGTCCCACAGCATTATATTGGGGGGGTCTATAATAGGCTTGTTTTCCTGCTAATGACAGTTTCATGAAGATGTTTCTTCTGTTTGCTTTTAGTTTTTAAGATAAGGGTTCACCATGATTTTCCTCTCTAAATTGCAGTTGATAGCAGTTTGAGAGATACCATGGAGTCCTCCACAGAAGAGAGTTTTGCAGAAGACAGGTAAGGTTTACTATGATTTATTTTTGCTAGCCTAGTAACAAGACATTGTAAGAAATAATGTGGGTAAACTTGAAAGTTAGAATATGTTTAAAGTTATAAGCTAGTTTAATTAATAAGTGGAAAAGCAGTTCGGTTGATGAGGTTACCAGGAATAAGATACGTGTATTTGATTTTCAGGATGACAAATTTAGGATAATGTCGTTGTTAATCATTTGTTTTCTTCAGACTGATTGATTTTTCATACGGAGAGTTCCATTTTCATACTTAAGTTGTTGATTTATCTGCCTGTAACTCTTTCTCAAGTTCCAACCTGTAGCTAAATTTAGTTTGTGAGATCATTCATTAAACTCCTTCAAGATTGATTATTTCTAGTGGTTAGTTTTTTAGAAGATGAAATAAGCTCTGATAAGATTTATGATAGCTGGTAATTACATAGGTGCAGGTGGTAAGCCCTGGTAAATTTGAGCTTGCTTGTAATGAGACAGCTTGTGAGACTAACATCAAAGCTTCCCTGGGAATAAAAGGAATGGAGAAGCATGATATGCTACACTTGTTTGCATTTAATCAGACACTTCAAACTCTAGCACTATTTTTCTGTAATTTTGCCAGTAAACCATTTCATAATGCATAGAAACATTGCAGAGTGATAGTTAATTGATCTCTGATGGTGGTAAAGACAATTGATGTGAAAATATATAGTATTTGAAAGGTGAAAGCAAATCCATCTGAACTGAGGCAGTGTCCACAGGCATTGGCATTTGCAAGCAGCACTTGCCTTCCTACGGTAAGGATCAAATGGGCAGCATTAAGTTCTTATGAAACTTAAGAATGTCGGTTATGAACTGTTTCATTGTGAATTTATTTCACTGCTTACAAATTGACTTATGCTGTTTCTGTTGTGCCTACATGTGGGAGGTTGGAAAACATATTTGAGTTTACAGCAGATTACAAAGGGAACTCAGGAAAGAAAACCACCAGTAATTTATAAGGATGAAACTTACAGCAATTTTGCCATTTGCCGACTACTGCTGTGTTGTGGGTAATGTGATGGACTATCTGTTAGTGGTGGGAGGTTAAGGGGACCGTGGAGTTGGCTGTGACTGCTGGTGATGCCTGAAAACGTTAGTGTCTGCTTATTGCATAACAGCAGCATTTTCACATAAATATTTTTTATATTATATGATCGTATTGACTGTTGATGGGATTTTGTATGTATCCTTCTCTTAATCATGTTGGATGGCAATCTGCTTAGCATTCTTTATCATGTCTCTTCTGGTTAGCTCACAACTTCATCTCTTGGGTAGAAGGAATTGATTTTTGCCCTCGGGGGGAGGAGGCTGTGGAAAGACACTTCATAGTATCATGAGCAACATAAGATTTTACATTACCTGAAGCAATATTTGGATTATAACAGAATGGAAGGAAAGTTGTTATACTTTTGTATACAGTTTCAATTTATTTCATGTAGGTTGATTTCTGCAATGTATGGCATGTATAGGAAGTTTTATAACACAAAGAGAAATGATGGTGATGGACCCTACAAATTGTAGTCTAAAAGTATCAAATATCAGAGAGTTTTGGAGAAGAATGTGGGTGGAGGAAGACAGTATTTCACATGCCTCAGAATGTTAGATAATTGCCCAAAAGAAAGTTTATTATGGCTGGGAGAGGAAAGCAGGAAAAGTACATAGGTGTTGCATCAACACAGCTGTTTCTTTCTTGTTTGCAAATAAGGCTGAGGGGTTCATTGGATACGGAGTTGCCAGTATAAGGAAAGTAACTGATATTATTGGATGTTATAGTCTGTATCAGAGTCTGATAGTTGGATATTTTGCCATTGGATATCTTGGTGCAGAGATAAGAATAATATCAACAGACTATGGATGGGGAGGGTGGGTGAAAAATATTCTCATTCTCCCCCAGAGAAAAATGGGAATTTATAAGACTGAATATATCGGAATGGTTTGTGACAAAGTGACTAAAGAAAATTATGAGCGACATACTGTAATTGGTAAATCTTATTTGTACTTGGCCACCAATTACTCCTGACGTATGTCTGGTACGTACTTTTCAGATTGTCTATCAATGATCTGTCGAGCAAACTGACAGACTGTCAGTATCTTAATCGCAAGCTGTCAGAAGAGAACCAGGAAGTGAGGACTATTATTGACAGCAAGGAAGAAGAACTTCACAAACTGTCTCAAGAAATGGATTCTGTAAAACTGGAGAAAAAGAGGTAGGTAAACATCACATGTTTGCTTTGTTATTTATTCTCTCTCTTTCTGCAATGGGATTGACCAGTTTTTGTAAGATAAGCAATATAGAATGATGATCTTCTGTAATGCAACAAAAAAGTCATGAAATTAAATGCATGAAATTATATTGGAGGTTGTAGGCATATTTTGATATCTGTAAGAATGTGAATAGTTAAAGGAAAAGCAATGTGTGATGTACGATTACCAAGACCAAATTCCAAAGATTATGTTAAACATATTAGAAGGGGTCAGAATTGCATCTTCCACCTTAGGACACGACATGCTCTACTTAACAACCATGTAGGTAAAAATTGAATCCAAAGCATGCTCAAAATTGCAAGCACCCCCCTCATCCTTATGAAAGGGGTGAACACCAGTTGTTCACCTGCCCTACCCTTTTAACCTTCTGGCAAAAAATATCTGCCTGGACACCTAACTGTGGCAAACACTTCCTTCTCCACCTCCACTCAGCTTTGCAAAATCACAAATTACCACATACTGGCATCAAAGGTCAGTGCAAAAACAGAAACTAAATGAGAAGTGTGAGCAGATGGGAAGTGTGTCAAGGTCATGGGTAAACACTAGACTTACACATGGAAGCTGGGGAACAATATTCAGACAGTAGGTATTTAACATTTAAATTGCTGTGAAGTTAGCATCCCTGTGTTATAGTGGTAGCACATTCAGATTTGCAAGCTGAGAGACCCTGGGTTCAGCCACCAGTATGGATAGGAAATTTCTAGTGTTAGTTTTTTCTGCCATTCTTCTCAAAATCAATCTTTCAAAGTAATGTGGTAACATCCTCAGTCGTACACTTCCCAGGATAATGTGTAACAGCTAAAACTTACTATAGGACTGGGCTCAGATTCCTCTCACATGATGATAATTAATAGAAGACTGTCTTTCCACCCGATTATACAGGGGCCAAATGCATGGCAAGTCAAGATGTCTTATTCTCATTCTGTTTCTCTGTCTCTTCTGCAGACTGCAGGAACTTGCGGATATGCGACATGAGACGGAGGTGGAAAATGAGGAGCTTAGACAGCAAATGCTAGCCCAGAGCAAAGAATTAGATATGGAAAGGCACAGATTACAACAGGCTGAACAGGAGAAATCATTGCTGCACACCCAGCTGCAGAGATTTCAGACACAGGTAAGTGCACATTATTTTTTTATTATTATTTATCCTTAGGTCCTTCCAGTTGGTTTGAGTTAACTAGCAACAGAGCTAGCACAGTACTTGAGAGCATTATTTCATGGTGAAGAGAATATGCCTACATCTTGTACAATCACTATTCCTCAGATGGTTTGGAAAGTGAATCTGTGATTATCCTAGCAGTATGACATTGTTACATTAATTACCCATTTACCATTTTATATCTGCAACCTCTGGCGCCTAGAACTCTGTTTAAATAGGCATTAAGAATGAAATTCTTTCCCACTGTGTATTGACATAGTATTAAAAGAGTCCTAATAAAAACACAAACTAATGCCAAACTTTTTGGCAACATGAAGCTGGTTCTTGACATATTGGCATAAAGATGTAATCCCCAAATAAACCTTTCTGCCACCATGTCAAATAACCAGTAACATTGTTAGCATATACTTAAGGAAAAAGAGTCAGAACTTTTTACAGTATAATTGTAAGTGGATAACTCGGCTATGTGCATGCACACTCTCATTTCATTGTGTTTCACATTTTCATAAAGAGATATTATGTCAGTTTTGGTTGTGTTTGTGGTTCTTTGAGATAGGTACACTATCTGGAGTCATTCAAGCTCCTATGAACATTGTTATTTAATCATTTTCAGGAGTATATTGTTTCCCATTCGTTACCTGATACCATGTAGTCATTGCCTAATGTGTGTGGAGAAATAAATACATCAGCTTGTAAGCACACAGTTTCCATGGTATTAAGCGTGTTTCATATACCACTACTTCAAAAAAAAATCCTGTTAAATTATATTTTATTGAACAAGTCTACTACAAACTGCTTCAGTGATCTCCCTACAAAAGTAATTTTCTGTTTTTCTGTTATTTATTCTTTCATGCATTGGTGTATTTATCCTGCAAGTCAAAGTAATCCTTTCAGCAGACAGTAATTATGCTCTGCTCTATAACTACTCAACCCATAATTGCCATGATGTTGTGAATGGTATTTACACAGACACCCTATTATACCCACCTACTTTGATATGTGGGAGATAGCTCAGCAAAAATCGAGGGGATATTATGATATTTTAATTTCACTCCTTGTCTGCTACATTTAGTTTTGTTGAAGTCGTGATTGATTTCCACCTGGGATGTAGCCATCAAGCACAACCGATAATTACCTTGATATTCATGCCACCAGGAAGTTGCCTCTTGTAAGAAAAACTTCAAATATCTGTCACCAAGTGCAACTGGTTTCATCATTACTGGGTTTTTTTTATTACCTTTCCCTCTCTTCTGCTTCTTCACCTGTATTGACATAGTAACACAACAGAAAAGGAAAATTACAGACACGTTAGTGCACTGTCTGCCATTTATTGGCTATCCATGAAAGATGCTCACGTGATGCTCATAACCTGTTATGAATAAGAGTGGTCTCATCACTGAGGCAAATGACTGATAACATAATATTATGGTTAAACCGGCTAGTTTAGCTTCAGTGCATGAAGGTGGCTGCATGTGCATTTCAGTGAACTGTCTGTTGTTTTCCACGTTTTTCATGGAAATTGCCAGGAGTGATGACATCGTTTACTTTTTCGAAGGTGATCACGCTGTGTCTGTTCCAGCCGATTGCATTGGTATTGTGTATTAACCATGATCTGTATCTGTTATTTACAGACGACAGCGTTGTCAAAGGCATGACCATCTCGTGCCGTCAAAAACTTGGCTTGCGCCCGTCTAATAACAAGTTTCAAGTTTCTTTATTGTTAGGCTTCAAACCAAACATTAAGGCAAATACAAATGTTGACAACAGTCACTTCCGACAATATACCATCAACAGTTATGGGATTTTTCAAATCGGTTTTGTCGAGAATTTAAACCCGGTTCTTAATCTGTATGCAACTAAAAAATATTCGGCCTGTAACAATTTCATGGGGAATGGGGTCTTTTTATGTCTCATTATGCAGATGAAAAGGCTGCACATGTTCCCATTTTTCCCCCGAACTTCACAAGAGTGGAAGACGACGTTGACAAAATGTGCCTAGGTTAGGGTTAAAGGCAGGGTTGAGATTAAGCGAGGGTAGGGTAAGTAAAGGGTTCCTAGATATTGTCCAAAATCCTTCTGAAATATACCTTCTCTGTTTTCTTTAAACCCTGGCCCTAACACCAGTCTAGGTACATGATACTCCATTGGAGAATGCCAGGATTTTATCCTCGATACAGAATACTCTTTTAAGCTGGGATAACGCTTGATCTCCGTGAGCTCTGGCAGAATTCCCCGACCCGACTGTGCTATGATAAACTTACAAAGTCGATTGTTGAACCTGGCTGCTATTCACTGAAATAATATGGCTCTGTAATGAAATATTCTCCGGCATAGCATGCACGTAATGAATACATTTTCAGTCGTGTTGGTATTAGTGGTAGAATAAATTCAATATTGCCATAATGTTTACATGCCCTTTTTGCAGCAGAAGTTCACGGTTCTGAATTCTCTAATATAATATAGGTGATAGGACAACATGTTTTGTGATCTCTTTTTTTTTTATTATTATTATTTCAGCATACTTTTCATTTTGTACGATAGATCTACCTTTCTTGTCATGGACTGACTCTACACTGATTGAAAAGTATAGGATTGGTGCCGTATTTTTCAGCTCTGTCGAAGATAGGATTTATTGCGCATTTGTTATTGTGTTTTTCTAATCACAGACAGACAGGGAAGAAGCTCTGTGTAATTACAGTGGTTATTGTAATCCTGGTTCATTCAGTGGATCTGAGATAAAGAAATCGGTCAGATTGACACGATCTGGTCAATACGGCGGGACATGGAGAGCCCTAGTTGTATATTTTTCATCAAACTCGCACACAAAGATTATGCTATTTTAGTCAACAGCATTCAGTTGTTTTTTTTTTGTTTGCTCTAGAAAAAAAAAGCCAGAAAAAAATAGAAGTTAATGGCCAACAGGCGCCAATCATATCCGAGATTTTCAGACACACGAGGACCTTTTTTAATATTAAAGATATAATTGAAACTTAAAGCAATTCATTTTGCTCATTGCACTTGATGTGTTGTGGCAGTCTGTGTGACGTGTTGTAGACTCACTGGAGCAGTGTGTCCTAATGGTTTTGGCGTCACATTCAGGATCTGAAGTCCATGGGTTCGATTCTCGCCATGGTTATGTTGTAAGTGCCACAGTAAAACATTTTATTCACATTTGCCTCAGTCTGCCCGTCTGCAAAATGAGTTACTGGCTATAGGCGGTGAGATGTATTGTCAGAATGTTAGTGATTAGCACCTGTAAATGACAGTGGCACCGTATGCTCTCCAGGAAGTTGAGAATGGCCTTGAATAAACTGGCCTACTGGTGTAACAATATTAAGTAAAGCGAGCGGGCATCGACTTGAATAGTTGACTTAAAAACATCATAATTAGTAATATTTCTTCCGTTGAATGCACACCTAACAAGGTGAGCCGCCACGGAAAGAATATAACATTGTTCCGTGATGAGGAATGAAGAGCTTTGTCAGTGTCACGTTACTTATAGTCCATAATAATCAACTGAGTCTTGACATGTTTTTGTGTAAGAGATCATCGTCATTTTGCCGAGATATAGAAATGAATCAACTGACATTTTCGCTCCGTTATGTGGGACAGTGAATAATGCTCGTCGGCGCCATAATGTCAAATTCATTACATACAGTGGACCTCGGTATGTTCTCACGTAGGGTTGCTGTTTTAAAACCAGATTTATCTTTTTCGCTAATGACGTTCTTTCGCTAATGTATTCAGTGTTACAGCAGACCTAGTGGGGGGTAGGCTGTCTTTTGTTCAGTGCTAAAGCTGAATGCTGCAATACTTCGAGATATTGTCACGTATGGGAGACGGCTTAGTTTTGATACCAGGAAGCATATATTATCTTGGGCGCAGGGAGTGTTCGAAGCTATACAATATTTCATGTTGTTTTCATTGAGTGTGTTAAGAAATCTGGAAGTTAACTGCGGATTGGAAACTAATACAGTAATAATACTTAAATTTGAGATTACATATGGAAGTTGCCAACTGTTTCAGCCACCGGCCCCCTCCCCAATTCCAAAAAACAAAAAAAAAATACCGCTGCTATATTAGACATTATTCAATATAATATAATAATATTATAATGACCTTGAACAGACGATCTTATAAAACCAACTACTTTTCCGTCCATGATAATATGTCAATAGTAAAAGTCTCGCAGACAGTGCATCAACCATCGACTGTCACTAATAATCGCTCGCCTCAGTATTCACCTTTCCGAATCAGGTAGCCAGGACAAACAATTCCGTGTTTGCCATCGCCGGAGAGTGAGACATACCGGTGATTGACAGAATAATGCTTATAGTTATTTCTGAGGAAACCTTGTGATTGGAAAGCAGAGTTTAGAAGTTAAAAACCGTGTGGAGATATCGGCTGGCTTAGTATAGCCACGCGTATTTTGTTTAAAATATTTTTCGGAAAGGCCAGATATACCTGACCTATAGAGGACAACGTGTTTGTCTTTCTTTCCTACTTAAATAGAATGTGAGAGTGGTTCACAACAGCAGCAGCAGGTTTTGTGCTGTTCTCTCTCTTATACACGTTTATGTCTAAATGAGAGGTTTAATTTTGTGATCACAGAGTGGATACATACATAATGCATGAACTGAATGTTTGAAGCCAACCGTAAGGAGGTGCTTAGTATTCCTTTGTGGTGCTAATGACTGAAGAACCCTATGGGGTTAACCTTTGGGAGCATGTCTATGATCCCGGTGTGTTGTTAGTTAGAGCTATCCTTACTGATGACGTTCATTGTACCACTTGTTCACTAGGATCTCTGTTGAAAAATGGTCATCATTTCACTTGACCAACTTGCAATACATACTAGTCTGTGCTATATTTTAAGGGGACGCAGGTACAGTAATGAGGCTTGCGCCTTGGTCAGCTTGTTGACAGTATAGATCTATCAAAGAGCTCATGGTTTACACCTCTGATTACGCAGACCGTTGAATCCTGATTGAGTGAGACACATTAGTGTTTATATTAGCAAGTGGACGTGACCGTATTTTCACGTATAGCGTAGACCTGCATTGAGTCCTTATGGAAGAAAAGTGCAGAACATTCTGAATGGTCATCAAGGTGGTGCTGGTTTTTAGAACTAATCTATACTATTTTATACCCACATCGCTGTCATGCTGTGAAAGGCCGATTGCAACATGCAGGGCTTTACAGATGTCGTGAACGTTTAATGATAACAGTTCAGGTCCTCAGCTCATTTTGATTCTTATTTTAAGTGAGTAGAGTTTTTTTAAGGAGATTTATTTTTGACCGCCTGATCAGGGATGCCACTCTTCAGAGAATTATCTGAATTCAGAGAACATTGGTGTCTTTCAGAGACTGTCGTTTGACGTCAATCTGAGCCTGCATAGGAAAATTATAATTAAGCACAGTGTTCTTTCCCGTTCGCCTCTTGTCTTCTCTTTACGTGAGGCATTCTTTTCCTGGATTATCCAGAGTGATTTGATCTAGTTATAAGTAGCTATGCACGTACACGTTTATATCTTGAGAACTATCTTTGTGTTTTGAAAATCGCTGGTAATTGTAGGCTAGATTCTGCGTGTAACTGTACAAAGTTTAGAATAGCATATGAAAAGCGAGTGGCATCCCAGTTGATATGTCTAAAGTCTAAAGCTGTGCTTGTGAGATCCAGGACTGGTTGAAGGTTAATCACTTCTCGGTCATGTTTCAGTCATATAACGTCATACAGTTCATGTTGGCAGTTTAGAAATAGCTGTTGGTGAGTTCGCATAGCATCAGTAAATTTTGGCGTGCTGTTAGCATTCCCGATAGCCGTGTTTCAATACTGAAGGAAGCTGTTTGGAGAACTGTTTATCACGACCTCACTCAAGTCACTCAGAGCGATATGTCAGAAGGCACTAAGTCCAATTTACATTTTTTGTCAGTAGAAACAAATTTTAAATGAAGGTCAGATGGAATTAAATATCAAATTCCTCTCTCCACATAAAGTAAGAGTATTTTAAGAGTAACTTTAGAGCCATGTCAAATGAGATCTTTGTAAATTCATACATTAAATAATGTTATTGACAAATTGTGCGATTCTGCAACCCCTTTAGAAAAAACGGCAATATTTTACCAGCTTGGTTAATGTGGACTAAGCTTGTTTTGAAGCATCAGCAAAGCACAGGACGAAAAGAGAGTAGGAATGCCTTGGTGTGAAACACTTAGCTAAATTTTCAACGAAAGTGGACGTAGTGCCTTTTTGAAAAATGCTCTTCGATTCTCCGCATCACAACCCTTCTCCACCCCCTCCTGCTCCCGCCCACAAAAGGCGTTGTTAGTATTATGAAGGAAAGTACATACAGGACACGATAATATTATAATTTAATGATAACACCCTACCCAGCACCAGAGAGTGGAAGACACTGGGCGCCACCGTAATCTGTCTTCGTCTCTCAAACGATCCTCAACTTCGTCCTTGATGCGAGCAACATTATAATCATCGTAGGCACTAAAAGAGGCTGTGATTTTCATGCGGAAGTGCTTGTGTGGAGAGGATGGATAAAGGGAGAGCATTGTCATCAGCCTGCCACAGTCATTAGAGAGTGGATTGCTCCTCTTGGGAAGAACGTCGATTAGGCTTAGGCAGATCTTTTGTCACTTTTTATACGGTCTGTGTTACAGCCTGTTTACCTCCCTCTCCCCCAACTCACACACTCCCTGTGTCTGTCCATCGTTCTGTCTCCCTCTCTCTGCAGGCGTTCGCAGCGAGAATGGGTCATTCATTTTCTACCGAAAATTCTATTCTTCTTTAGTGACATAACGTGTCCTGTCTGCCCTCTGCAGCCTGCTTTGTTAAATATCCAGCAACTCTTTTGTATTTCTGTTCCGGTTAAACACAAACTGTCAAACAGCATATGTTATGCTGTAAACCAACACACTACATTTTAACCTAAACGGTTGACGAGGAGACATTTGACTACACCTAACAGGTCTACAGTGGAACGTCGGTATTAAGCACCTTAAAAACAAGTGATAACCTTATTATTATGCACCGATTCATCATTACTGTATATCTCTTTATTCAAAGGTTTTATTAGGTCATAGGCCAACATAATACAGTACAAAACAATATTACATGAGTACAATCCATTGCAAAGACTTATAACGTGTTCTTCATGCACACTTTTGCCACTCATCTACCATTTTCTCTCTAGCTGACACACAGTCTGTCGAGAGTTAAACTAACACCAAAATCATATTACTGCTGTAATCACTCATATCTTTTTATTATTCGAGTGGATCTCCCTATTAAGTACATACATCTTCAGTGGTATGCTTTTTACATGCACCATGGCATGCCTACCGTGGAGGTGAGTGTGTAAATAACCTCATAATGACCAGAGCTTCTTTTCCGCTTTGTCTCAGAGCCAGGACAGACAATTAATACAACTCTTAGTGCGGCGTCCAACTCTTTCATGTTAAGTAGGGTTGTATGCAATTATGTCTCATGTTACCAACGTCCGTCCTGGTTCCAGGGGAGTAAATCAGTGCAGGTGCCGGAGACAGGTGGGGGAGGGGGGGTAGGTGGTGGCGTGAATCATGAAACCCCAGTTTGATAAACCTTTACATGATTGTGTTGAGAAGTGTAGATAAAAGACGTCCCCTACACTCCACCCCCAAAGGTATCGATTTTATGAGGGATTGCGCACACTCTTCCTTTCCCCCACATCAGAGTTTGTGGGTCCACCCCTGCTTGCCTTTTGTTGCGCTTCAGGTACCATACAGCACTAGTATGTCCACTCCAGTCGCCTCATTAGTGTTATTGTGCTCTTTTGAGTAGTCTTGAGGGCCCGGAGATCACTGGTCGAGTGTGTATTGACTCATGAGGTGTAGGCCACCAGTGGTGTTTCGGTTCATGATTGATTTGTGCAATAAACTCCAAACCTCAATTTTACTAGTGAACACCAAACTCGTCACATCTACCTAATCATTAGGCTCTACAAGAGCAGGGCTTTATGTGATCTTCCATGTAACTTCCTAGCTGTACTTTTGCAAATAACGCTACTTTCATGATCAGTAAAAGATCCTAGAATAGGGATGATCTCTAAGTTTTACAGCGAATGGTCAGAATTCATATATTTCAGAAGTGCTCACTCAGAATCTCTGAACAATACATCTGCAAAAATGGCTAATATTTTCCTACGTTTTAAAGTCACTGTTCGTTGATAATGACAATTAAGTTAAAAACAACGAGCACTGCCCAGTGAATCTACTTCTGATAGGACTTACCATAAAAGAAAGGACATTTTCTTGGAAATTTCTAGAAAATTTCTAAGTTGCCACATACAGAGCTGCTGAAGGGGATTTAAGAATAGTGAGAAGTGATGGGATCAGTTAATTAAATCCGAGCAGGGTTTTGTGTCTGTAAGACAGGAAGAGCTTGAATAGTGGGAAAGTAATTGGATCAGTTAGTCTGGCACTATTGTGTCTGGTTATTAGGTAATTGTTGTTGGTTTCATCAAGGAAGGGTGAAAGGAGATAAAAGGAGCTTGAGGAATGATGTAGCTCTAATGTTTATTAGAGAATAGAGGAAAGGCTCTCACATTCTTGTGATAGTTTATTCATGTCTGCACTCCTCTTTTTTGGTTATCAGATTGTCAAGTTGACCTCTGAATTAACTATATCACGGAATCACCAGGAGGAACTGAAATCTACTTTAACTGAGAGTAAGGTAGGATTCTTTGTTAGTTAAATGTTCCATCAGTTTGCGGGTAATCACTTGCTATCTCTCCCTCTTTCTCTCCCTCGCTCTCTCTCTTTCCTCCCCCTCTTCCCTGTCTTTTTCTCTTGCTGTTGTCTACCTGCCTGCCTGTCTGCATGCCTACCTGCCTGCATCCCTACTCATCCATCAGTCTGTCTGTCTCTCTTTCTGTCTCTCTCTCTCGCTCTCTTTCCCTCTCTATCTTTCTCTTATGCCATAATTGTCTATTCCTGTCACTGACTTTGACCTGTTTTATGTAACAGATCACCTCTGATTCACATCTCCTTTAATTTTCATCCCCTACCACCGTTGTTGAGCTATCAAGTTGAGCTGTCTCCCTTTCTTTACCTGATCATTTCATATCACTTTTATTGACTTATAAATTAATAAGCACTAACTCATGTTTTTGTCTTCACAACAGGAGAAAATTGCACTGTTGGAAGAGGCTCGTTCTACTTTCGATGCACACTTATCAGAGGTATCTGTAGTTTGTCTAATATTTACCCAATACACTGTGACTATGTGTACTGTATTGAAATTTGCATTAGCAGTTCTTTGATTGTTGTAAGATCTCTGGAGTGAAGAGTAACAAGCAGTAAGGTCTCTTTGATAATAAGGCTGAAATGACGTTATTCAAGAAACCTCTTTCTTGAGAACTGATATGTCTATTCAGGTGATTGGTGTGCAAGGCAACTCAACATGGCTCCCTTTGAGGCCATGGACAAAAACAGGGGAAATTATGTAGAAATGTTGAAGAGTGCATCTTGATATGTGGTTTTATGTATAAAACAGATCAATTGTAACAGTAGTAGCTGCAACGTAGCATAATGTTCTTACATTTATAACAAGCTTGAGCGTGACCCAAAGTTGTGAAGCTCAGGTAATAACTCTTTGATCCAACATTGTGAGAATGCATAGTCTTAAGGTTCATAGCCCATAATGAAATAGTAGGCATTGTTTATCTCGTGAGTTTCCTTAAGTTAAAAAGGTTCATACACAACCACAAAGCAATATCAGTTTATCAGTTGAAGTTTCTCTGGTAACTGTGACCTCCCATTAGGTCCAATACAGAGAGAACTCTAAAGCAGTTGAAAAGTATATTGAAAATGACATGTTATTTATTCTTTTATTTATTTTTTGATCTATAAATTTATTTACCTATAAGTTTATTTATCCCTTTATATATTTATCAGTTTATTTATATGTTTATATGCTCATTCATTCATTCATTCGTTGCTCCAGGAAACAATATATTTTACTCGCATCCGTTTTTCGGATGGTGGGCACTATTCAATATTTATTATATTGTTTAAATGTTTTGAGCATAAATGAACTTCACATATTTATTTATTTATCTATTTATTTATTTATCTTTTTGTTTATTTATTGTTTATGTACTTATTTTTATGTGCAGACACCATTACTGGAATGCATATTCTTCACAAACAGTCTGAGCCCCCCCAAAAATATTAAAAAATGAAAAAAAAAAATAAAGAGAACAAGAATATGTTTCATCAGAGTTCAATATTATCCCATACAAGTTATGCTAGGTAGCTGTACCTCTGTTGCTGTTTCAGAAAGATGAGCGTTTTGAGGAAATGCAAGCTTGTTTGCGTGAGGTCTACAAAAATAATGAGGTAAGGATTACCAATCTTTTGCTGTAGGACTGTGACAAATTATCACTGATATGGCATATGGATATCAACACAATTCTCCTCTGTGCTGTTTTATGGATCTGAAGCTCATGTCAGTTGCAGATATTTGCTTTGTCCTCTATAATGATATGAATAAGGGACTGCACCTGGGGTGAACATTACATCCATGGTATAACTTAGATCCAGGTAATGTCTAAGCCTCTGTGCTTTACTAATACACTGTATTGATATTGTAGCTAGTGAAAACAAGTGAGAATAAGAAAACAGTCATAATGTTTAATTTTGCACCATCAATTTCAGTTTGTTTTGAGCCGTTTAGAATGATCTAAGCTCCTGAAATATAATTTTAAAAATTTCCAGTATTAGTACCTGCTGTATGTGACACATGTCTGTCTTGCATACACTGGCTTTACCACTGCCTAAATGATGTATGGGCATCTTCTGCTGTGCAGTTTTCCATTAGCTCTGGAGTGCGAGATCCCCCGGTTTAAATTTCCAAAGTTTTCTTCTGTAAAGTACAAATTGTTCAAGTGGACCTATTCTGTTAAGTATGATTTGGTATTTCTACAACAGATTGGTGGTATCCCTCTGATTATAAACAAAAATTGAACGTAAATATGCTTTTGCATGGATGCAAAACAATTCTCACTGAGGAAAAGATTCAGTGAGAAAAGAGTTTAGAAAAATGTTTGTAATTTCAGTTTCTGAAAATACTGGAGTTCCACTTTTTTTTTTTTTAAACTCTAAGCCTAATGTATGCAGGAAAGAAATAGAATAAAAGAAAATATGAGACAACCACAGTTATTATTAAGTGGGTGTGATGAAGAAGAAAGAGACAAGAGGTGTAGTTTCTGTGTTAAACTGACACTGATTTTTCTCATGCAGGACTTGAAAAATCAGAACCAGGAGTTACAGGGGCAATTGATTGAAACTCAGCAGGAGCTTTCAAGGTAATAATTACCTGTACTCTGCATGTGACGTAGTTGTACTTTGGTATCCCACTATTTTGAGAGTTATAATTTTAACTGTTTCCACAGGATCAATTTTGTGTGCTTTTTTGAGAGATGGGATATCACGAAAGATGCCGTGAACTAAATTTCTGTCCAGTTTATAGAATACAGTGGTGGTTGTCCTGTGTTATTTGTGTGCTTGAGATTTTGGGTTTTTTTTCCAGCTTACAGTTTTTGCTATATTTTAGATTTTTTTGCTACATTTTTATATTTATTACAATATTTTATATATTTTTTTCTACATATGTATTAATCATCACTCCATAGGCTCATTTACATCTGTGTCATAATTTTTCACTGCTTTTGAGCTTGTGAACTGCTTTGGGGTAAAATTTACTTATTGAAACAAGATGCAGACTGATAACCTATACTTATGTGAATGCTTGTTATTGTCTCGGTGAAATTTTCAGCCTGAAGTCAGCCCATGAGATGAGCAATGGCATTCTTCACCCATCTCTGAGAGATCTTGCAGAGGAGATTGAGGAAGATACAGAAGAGATTGAGACAAAGATTGCCAGTGAATGGCCTTTATCTATTCGTAATGAGCTCAGAGATTTGGTGAGCTACTTGATTGTTGAGCCAGCTTTAATTTTGTGAGAAACAGTTACTTATAACTGGTTACTGACTGTTTTCCTCCAATAATCCTTGAGGTGTCCTTTTTTTCATACATGCATTAGATGCCTTAGTAAAATTTACATAATGTCAGTTTAATGGCTTTAATAATTCTAATTTTATGTTGAAATTTGACACACATTATTAAATGGATGTTGTCTGCTAATGCTGCAAATTTCAAATGTCTAAGTGCCATGGTTATGTCACAGCTAAAATAATAGAAACAATATATCTAACAATAGCATATCTGGAGTGCATCTGTGGCATTGCTCCTGGCATTGTTTGACATGTTTCATTTCCTTTTTTTTAAATGTATGACAAGACTACAGCATTTAGTTCCATGAAACTAGCAGTTATGAAAGGTTATGTTGGTCTACTAATTTCATTGTAACTCTAGAGGTTATTGGACTTTGAATTAACTAAACTTTGATTTCCACCCTGTGTATTTATTTGTAGAGAAGTGGAACATTAATCTGTCAGCTGAAATCAAGATTGTCTTTTCAAGAAGCGCACTGGATTATCAAATAATCTTTGATATATCATGATTCTTCTATAATTTTCTCTGACATCTACCCAACACCAGTTTCCTCCATCCTCACCACTTCTCTTTTCCTCTTCTTTCCTTCCCTTTTCTTAATTGATTTTCCTTCTATTCATTCCCCTTTATTCTCTCGCAGTTCCTGTGTTTCTGTCATGACAGTGTTATTCAAATAATGTTGACTATTTCCTCTTCGAATAGCTGAATGGCAGTCCAGACTTACCTTGGCCTTTGAGTGGAAAGGAGTTGAAAGAAAGTGTTGTTGCGCCTGATTTGGTCAGTCAAGTGGGTGATGCAGCTAACCAGCGAAGTGTAAGTGTTTTGGAGGTAGCCAGTGTCTCAAATAACTGGACAAACCGGCAGCCATATGGTTATATCCAGCATTACCAGTTGCCTTTTGTCCTTCGTGGGGGAAAGCGTTAGGCTTATCTTGGTATCAAGAGAGACAGTGATGGAAATTGATTTAATCAAATAAATAATGCAGAGCATCAACTGTCTTTATTTCTTATCTATGTACAGGATGTTACCGCAGAAAGTAACATTGATAAGCTATTACAATCAACCTCACTGTCATGATCACTCAAGTAATTTAATGACACACTTATTGAAACATATATTAACTGGTGTTTGGATTTGATAAGACTTAAATTGAAGAGCATTTTTCCAAAACTCAGTTTGTGGTCTCTGAATATTTTTGAAATAAAGGGAAATAGCATTATGGTAATTGCTTTTCACACATATATTTTTATTTACTATTACATGGCGTAAACTTTGATGGAGTGCAGATTTGAGCTCAATTAGGTTTTGAATGAATTAACGCAAAAATACATGTAAGAATACGCCACCAACTCATTTTTCAACTATAGTGCAGTTACTGAGTTTTGGAAAAACGCTCTTTAATTCTGCACTAATCTTACATATTTACTTTAACTTTTACATATTATTTAGAATGATGAAGTGATTGGAAAGTCAGACAGTGACCAACAGCCCATCCAATCCCCAGACAGGGCAGAAGATGATCAGGTGAAGACCAGTTGCAGCTGTGATGTTCATTACGACATTTCTAATGAGAAGTAAGTTTCCACAGTAAACCGTTGGTTAGATTTTTGCTGTTGGTGCTAAAGCTTCCATGTTTATTATATAAGACTGGTAAAAACATTGTTTTGCTTGTGTGGCCACTCCATTGTTTCCCAGAATGTTCTGATACATGCCAGGAATCATATTAGAGCAGATGGAGCTGCATAATTGACAGACTTTGGGATGAAACCTTTTATTCTACGATCTGCAGTAAAGAAAGAGGGACTACCAGTGTTTCTGTGAGCCAGATGTCAGCACCATGTAGATAGTATTAACAGGGTTATAGTCCTTGCCACAGCTTAGTCTCTTTAGGTCTTTTACACCTATTGTTTTTTCTTCTTTTGGCCCTATTAACATTTTGCGTTATTCTAAATATACCACTGTGATTTGGGGAAATTTCTTCCATGGAGGTTAAAGTGCTTCTTTTGCCCGATCTTTTAACGGGGAGAAAAAGGGGGGTCAACACCTAAAATTTTTCACAAATGTCTTTTGAAAAAGATCACCTCAAATTCTGATTTGGTCCCCAATTTTTCATTTGGCTGGTTTTGACCGCGTGCGAATACATAGGTATACACATTTTTTTTTTTTATAAGAAGGCTGAAACTGTACCTGAAACTTTAAAATTGAATGCTTTATTTAGATCACAGGTCATTTTACACATTTCTACACCCTAACACTGGCTGGCAGGGCCCCAAAAAAGGGGGATTTTATATATTAGCGGATTAATTGGGTTGTACACTATGAGTGATTTGCCCTTCTAATAGGTGTCACAAACCT
>JAWQUT010000046.1:2100082-2110263 GCA_033807755.1 Ellobium chinense | reverse complement strand
CATTTGGCTGGTTTTGACCGCGTGCGAATACATAGGTCTACACATTTCATTTTTTTATCTAGAAGGTTCAAATTGTACCTGAAACTTTAAAATTGGATGCTTTATTTAGATCACAGGTCATTTTACACATTTCTACACCCTAACACTGGCTGGCAGGGCCCCAAAAAAGGGGGATTTTATATATTAGCGGATTAATTGGGTTGTACACTATGAGTGATTTGCCCTTCTAATAGGTGTCACAAACCTTTACCAGAGGAAAAAAGGTTTGACCTGTATTTGAGTGGCTTCATTTCCCAGCTCTTCTATTGTTGTAGACCGCAAAATTTCCAATGTTTGAAGTTCATTAAGTTGCATTCCTATCCTAGACTTAATCAGATCTCCAAGATATTTTTTTGTTTGGTAAGGTATTTTCCAGTCTAGGATTTAGTCGTATATTTTCTTTGATGCCGTACAGGATTATCTGTCATTTTCAACTGTTTAAAGCAAGCCGTCATTAGAACACAGCATGAGACATATTATGTTTTGGAGTTGTCTCCACCAAACACCAAATCGCCTGCTCTAAGATGTCAGTATTTAATTGCAGATATTGAGTTAAAAATGCAACTGACCATCATTTACAGTGATGAATTCTTCCTGGCTCTGGATTGTTACTGAAGCACCTTATACTACATCTACAATCATTTTATGCCTTTAAGACATTCCCCCTTGACAATTTCTATGGTGTTTCAGTAATAAAGATTTCATTATTCTTGCAGACCACATAGCTTGTCAGATTAACAGTTTGCACACAGCTTTAAAATCTGTTTTACCTGCAAAGTGTTTCAGTAATAAGTGTCACATTATATCAGCTTACTTTTGAATAGCGGCCATAGAAAGCAAAGTTAGTATCAAGTAACATCAATGTTAAGGGAAGAAAATATAGGTGTACTAAATCTTTTCTCTTCCTAGATTCTGTCAGTCTTAATATAGAAAATGTTGATCTATGACTGTTCAGACACCATGCTTTGTTAACAATTTTTATTGGTAGGTCCATGTTCATGGCTTGTACCACCTTCTGTACTACCACAGGTGGTTCAAATATGAATCACTAGGTGGAAAAAAGTGACACCTGTTGCCTCATACTGATGAGTAGATCAGACCAAAATTTGTTTAATTACATTTCAATCGGGGCTTATTCTGTGCATGTATTTCACTCTGTTTCTGAAGATTGTAGTGGAGGGGTGGGATGGTGTGGTAGTGAAATCAGTGGTAATATAATTAGTGCATGTAAAAATCTGCATGTGGAAGTTCAGGAATTAGAACAATTTTGAAGTCATTATTCCCTGTTATGTTTACTTTTGGGGAAGACTTTATTTTCTTAAGTTGAGTCTGACATATTTCAGACAATAATTTTCTTTTTCACAGGCTTCGGTTCCTGGTTACCTTATTGAGAAAGTTTAAGGGTGAGTTGCTTCCTGTTCAGACCTTCTATTTTCATATTAAGAATGAGATTTTGAGTACGGTGTCTCCACTTTTTCTTTGCTTATCTTAGTAATGAAAATTGTTCACCTTTGCTCCTATGTTTTACTTCTATTAGAGTTCTCACATCAGCTTGGGCTTGTCTGTGTCACTGTAGGTTTTCAGTTTGTTAGAATGATACCAGGTGACATATTCTGTTCATGTTTATGAAGTGTGAGGAATGAGTGCCCAAAATGGTGTTACCTAGGAAGTGTGCCATTAGGGATTTTATTAGATTGTTGTGAAAGATCAAGTTTGAGAAGCTAGGCCAAAAATTTAACATTAGAAAATTTCCTGTCTCTATTGGTGATTGAACCCAGAGTCTTGCAGCATGCAAGTCTGAAGGTACCTTTGTTACACCAGAAGCATGCTAACCTTAAAGCATCTTAAACTTTAAGTACTTATTACCTGAATCATTCCTTAAGTTCCATGTGTGAACGTAGTGTCCACCCATGACCCTAAAATACTTCTTGGCTGCTCACACAATAAGAAGAACACATATTCTCCAAGTTTGGTTAGAACTCATGAGCAAATTGAATGACCTTAAGCAGTGAGTGCCTCAGTGTCCCATTACCTGAGCACCAAAACCATCACACTGGTTCACTTCATGAAATAGTACAAGTAAAAATTCATCTGGAAGCTATTGTCAAGCGTGGAAGAAAAATTGTTGTAGCCAGAAATTACTGGTTTGTTATAGCCACTATTTAAGCAGGATTTATAGTGAGCATGTTTGTTAGTTTTCACTTAGCCACTATGATCTTACATAATACCAGTGAGCACACTCAAGGAAAAAAGTTTACAAAGGGTATAAATTTAACTGTGCAGAGACATTTTTCACATGGGTTCTTTTGCTCATGAGTTTGATCACCATTTTATCATGTAGATCAGTCTCAATCTTTAAGTCTTTGTAAAAGAATGCTGGGATTTTACTCTCACCACAGAGGAGAACCAGAAGCTACGCTACATAGTGAAGCAAAGCCTGATGAATACTCAAGGTTTATCTGGCACAATGGAGGCTGAGATGAAGGAGAGTTTATCAAGCACTGATCAAGTTGTGGCATCAGAAGCTCCACTTCAGGTAGAGAATGATGAGGTAATTATCTTACTATACTATTGCCAAATTCTCTTCTCCTATCAGGGAAGGCAGAGCGTTGAAAGTATTTGGAAATTGAAAATCAGGAATTTTTATGCACAAATGCAGGAAAAGGCAGAGAAACTTTCATATCGAAAAGAGATCTGTATGTTGATCCTAGTGTCTGAAAATTTTGCTGCCGACTGCTGCCATTCCTAATTTGTAGCATGACATACAGTGTTTGAATCTGTTTGACAACTTCTGTCCTATTCCTTATAAAAGCGGTCATCTCAGCCAGATACTCTTCTTGTACATGTTGATATTTTGGTTAGGATATAATGGAAATTTTGCCCTCTAGTTTTGAATCTAACATACTGTTGCATGACATACAGTGGAGTATGTTTGACAACTTTTGTCCTATTCCTTATAAAAGCGGTCATCTCAGCCAGATACTCTTGTACAGATTGATATTGTGGTTAGGATATAATGGTCGAAGCAGTGTTGTAAAGGAGAGGTTCACTAGCTGTTATTTGGTGGTGGAAAATAAAATTGTGATATGAAAAATCACGCACGAGGCAACATATTTTAGTATTGTTGCAATTATTATGTCCCGTTTACCTTTGCATTTGAGCAAATTCCTGTTCTATAAACACATGTTATTGCAGATAGACCTCATTATGTTCCTATAATAATCCCTTAGACCTGCTTCGTCATGATGGAGATTACATCATTGCAGTTATGCTCCTCCTGACTTAAAAATTCATCATATTTTTTTCTTTTGGCTTGTCATTTTTTCGAATGAGGAAACCATTGCATGTTTCCCATTTCCATTATGTTTTTTTATTCCCGTTCCTTTCCAATTGGCGCTTTGGCATTGGTTAGTGCTTAAATTAGTATTTCTTACTGTGAGGCAATGTTACTGTCCTAGATGTTAATGTTTTTCTTAGGTTACTTCTTCTTTCATCAACTGACACTCATTCCATTTGTTATATGGGTGAATTATCCAATAAAATGTACTACTTTATCATTTGTATTAGTGAAAAGGACTGAATTATTCTGTCTGTTTTGTATGTTACTCCAATATGACATGGAAAAGATAGCTGGTAACGTTTGTTTAGATATGCTTTTTGGTGTTTTTTATACCCTGACAGGTAGCCACACTGACACAGCGCCTTTCAAAATCCAAAGCAACTGTGAAGAAGTTACAGAAGTATAATCAAGAGCTTATTTTGGAAGTGACAAGACTCAAGAGGTAAAGAGACCTTTGTCTTTTCTTGCCCTCCATGGATAGATTTGTATTCCACTCACCAGTACAGTGTATCATTCTCATTATCTTTCAGACTTTCTTGAGCTTAACAGACAGTGTTTCTCTCCTTCACTGCACAAATCATCTTTCTTTAGATTGTTCTTTCTTTATCTTGCTTATCTTAGAAATTTCTTTTTTTCCCCTTCGCTCGCCTGTCTCCATTTCACTGTATTCCTCCAATGACATCGGCAGTAATTGCTTCAGGACATTAGTGATAGATAAGTTTTATACTTCCCTTTTGTCTCACCTCTTTCATCATGTTGTAAGATCTCATCATCATTTACAGTGGTTGTGCTTTTTAAGGTTAATTGTAAAGAAACCAGTTACTGGTGTTGAATGTTTTAATGTAGGACAGGAATGTTTTGACCAGACAGCCAGAATATCCTTTAGAGTGTATTTTGGCTGGACAGTTTTGCCCTATGTGATACAGCCCAGCAGCATGCTTCTCACCATCTTTCCGCCCACCCACCCCCACCCCCATACAAGAAACAGGAAAATTTGATTTTTGTTGTTTTTGTTTTTCCACTGTCCCATGAGTTTGGTGAACAGAGATGAACAGCAACTGAAACAGAAAATTGGGAGGTTATTTATAAATTGCATCACGTGCGGGCTGATTCTTATCTCAGATCTTAATTAGTGGAATAAACTAGAGAGACAGGTTGCTTGCATGCGTTAATGTTAGTACTGTAGTAAACTCAGTTCAATTTAATAAATAGTATAGTTGGAAGGGGACATTACTCAAAAAACATGTAGTCTCTCTTTAAAATACAATCCAATCAGAATACTCCACAATACTCCACAAGGTGTATTCTGCCTGTCCAGAGTGAATACACATCATCAAACTGTAGTGAGTTGTGTTATTAAGACACTTCTTTGAATTGCACAATAAAATCAAAAGTATTAGAGAGCATGTTCAGTGCAGAACTTAGAATTTTAACTAATGCTCATTTTTGGAATGTTAAAGTCATAGCACCAAGTAAAATAAATCAAAATAAGCTGTTACCAATCACGCCCTTGTCATGATGTAGACTTATATATAAACCTGTTTGAAGAACCAGGTAAAGGCAGTTCATATTTCCAGTAACATGTGTTACCCATTACAATCATAGATCAGATGTCTGGTTCAGCATGTGCATTGTGTTTCGAAATAACATAGTATTCCGGTTAAACAGTATGAATTCACGCCTGACATCAGCAACAGTAGACCAGTGCAAATTACCTCAAGCAATTTAATTGGTAAAAGTAATGAGGTTAATAAATGACCCCCAGGCCAGTGCCCTCTCATGGACCATCACTTTTTATAACAAGATTCAGTCTTTATAGGCTCTGGGCCAATAACACAACTTCATAGCATAATCTACATCAAATCAAGGAAAGTGAAGACAAAGACAAAAAAGTGAGAAAAGGGTAAAGAAAGAAAGGAAGAAATGGAAGGATAAAGCAGAAAGACAGAAAGAAGAAACATATGGGCTAGAATTGATGGTTAATATATGCATCAGTCACTTTCCTTCTTGGCCACTTTCTCATGGTCGCCCAGTGTGTCTTTCGTGCATTGTCATTCTCGCTTCTTTTCACATATTATAATCCCCACCATTACTTTCTTCCACATTAATGTACTCCTGTTACATTTACATTTACATAGTTATATAAGTCTTCTTATACCCACACTCCATCCATCCATCCATCCATCCATCCATCCACACCTTGCTTACACAAGAGTATTTCATACAACAACATGCACCTGCATGTAAGTTCATGATAAGTTCAAGATAATATTTAAATGTCATACTGTAATCTGTGTAACATAGTACCATAACAAAATACACCAACGATCAGATGTCGTTACACTTCTCCTCTGGGTATCAGACCATATATTATGAGATTCTCAACTCATACAAATGCCACTGCTCTTTACTGACACTGATGACTAGCATGCTGACCATGTCTTTCACTGCCTATAGGCAGGTTCCCCTTCTACTGGCAGGTGGAAAATGTAAATAAAATGCTTTAACAAAAAACATAAGCGAGGCAGGAATCGATGCTATAACCTTCCTATGCCGAGTCCAGTGCCGGCCCGTAACTATTCAGTCACACTGCTATTATTCTTTGCGTTATCAGCTGGTAACCATATGGCAATGCGCCTGGCACAAAGATGCTTGCTTTTGTTTTTGTGTAGACAAAAATGCGAGGGATTTTACTAGCAGTCCGTTTTAGGAAGGGATGTTCGGACAGCTACTTCAAGATTGTGTGATGCATAACCTTGCTATCGGGGTCTTACACATAACTGATTGTTTTTCACAGATTCAAAAACTGGTTTTTCTTGAATCTTGCGTGGGCGAAATGACCGCTCGTCAGTTTTCAGCTACAAACTTGAGAACTTGCTTTGGTCACACTACAACTGGTAACTGTAAAGACTTGTGATTGTGCATGGACAGTCTTTGTGATATTATTCAAACCAGTTTTATGTTAATCAAATTAAAACATCGGCATTTCTTAAATGAGATAGAGAATGAATTACCCCTTGCGCATGTTGCCGCAACGCTCCTGACAGAGGCTATTGGTACCGTATAATGCTGTTACCGCATACTAATTTTAAAGTGTTATTTTGCTGCCTGCGCCAGATGTGGAGTGCAACATTTTGTGTAGACTAGTAAGGCTAAGGTTGACTTGATGAAATGAAGCTGGATTTGGCGTGAATTCTGAAAATTGCAGTCGGGATAGAATAAAAGTGTGAAGTGTGCCTCTCAGTTTGGAGCACCAGTTTCATGATAATTGATTGGTGAAGTCCAATGGAGCGATCCTGGCTCTTGTTAATACTCTACGATGTTTTATGCCCTGAACTGTTTCTTGAAATAATGCGGTTTTGCACGAACCAGACAAAAACCTGCCGTCAGTGATAACAATAAATAGGGTCAAGATTGAGTCAAGATGGACAGGATCAGTTTGAGAGGCCAGGTATCTAGTGCGTAATCCATATGATGAATGAAATCGGTCGCTCATTTTAAAAATATTGTATGTGATGCGTATTTAACTGCTTAATTATCTTGCACTCGCATCGTTGCTGTTTCCGGTTTGTCAGCTTCCCCAAGATCAGAGCATAGTAAATCTAGTAAGAATAATCGTAATTTAATGAGGTAAGAGGAAGCTTTTAGATATGATATTATACTGTAATTTTGAAATATAGGCAAGGGAGAATGCAGACAATTCACCAAACAACTAAAAGATGAGAGAAGGAAACCAATGGAGGCAAGGGGAAATCGAAATATCGGTTGATGTTATTCTCAGTTCGTATTACCCGACCAGAATCTCAACGGTGAATCGGGTTAGAAACAGGCAAAGGGAATCGGACGAGGAGAATGCATGTTATGTTAGTGGCGAAATTTGGTTCATGACTGCAGTATTATTACCTTGTTTTGATGGTGCGCTGTTGCAGCCACCCACTTAGACCTTCTTCCAAAATCCCAGTGCTTCATACTGTGGAAACCATCTGTCGTCAACGGGAATGTCATAATGTGAAACATTTATTAGTGCAGAGCATGTAGAGGATATAAATTGTACCTTTATATTTTGAGGTCTGCCCGACATCCTCGTGTTCACTGTATATTGAACTCCTATGTAGGTCATATCTAAGTGGATGACGATGCGCCAACAGCTGATTGCTATCGCTGTCAATATGAGGCCCATGAATTCGTTAGTTGTGTGATAACATTATAGCCTAGTACATCCTTTAAAACTCGTTACTGTGACAGTGGATCGTGTAGCGGCTGCATTTTGCCTTTGTGGTGTAGGATCGCAGCTTGATGGCTTCAGATACAGCGTGGAGGTAAGATAAATATTCGTTTTATTATTTGCTATTTGTAACGCAACGTGAAACAGACATGCATTCGTCTAAATAAATGTATATCTGGTTTAGATGTTGCAAGACAATTGTTTAAAGGATAACTCGTGGGGTTCACGTAAGTGGGCTCTGACGGCGTCATATCGTTTCGCCTAAATGACACAGTCGTTTGTTATATTTACAAAATAAATATGTCCATACCTGTGTGATGTATTCGAAGCAGAGGAACACTGTGATAACAAACACACAAACATAATATACGGTGTTTATGAAAATTCGTTGGTCTGAAAACTTGTTTTTATTAAATGCTTCATGTAATGTTCTCTGTAGTCAGCTTGTTAAAGACAGCTGCATTCATTTAAATGTATGTTTGGCGTAGCTGTTACATGGTGGTTGTACCTAGGATAACTTATGTGATTCACCTATGTAGATTGTGGAGGCGTCATCTCATTTTGTTAACCGTTTGCTCTATTTACAAAATAAATGCTTTTTATTATACCCGTATGATATATTCATAGCAGTGGGTATAGTGGAATAAATCAAACACACACAAAAAAGCCATGTGATTGACAATTAAAAACTTGGTTTGTGGCTGTTTTTGATGCTACATGTAGCCAACCTGTAACAGATAGATGCATTCATCTAAACGTTTATTTGATGTAGCTGTCGCAAGATGGCTATACAGTTATCTAGGATGACTTGTGCGATTCATTTAAAAAGGCCCGGAAAGCGTCATGTCGTTTCGCTTAAATGACACTTCTTCGATGTATTTACAAGTCGCCTAAGTGGCACTCCTTTATTGTACTTTCGAAGCAAATAGATGGCTTTACACCAGAATGATGTTCTAAGGGCAGTGGGAACACTGGAATAAATAGCATACATTAAATATAATGTGTGATAAAAAAAAATCTATGGCTCAGAAAGTAATAAAAGGAACAGAACGCCATGAAGAAATACTGCGAAGCTGAAAGTTATGAATGAATGACGCAATACCAAAACATTACACTACAGGTTGTGTAACCAATGTAACAGAAACCCAACAAAAACATCAAGATAAGATAAGATAAGATAAACCTTTATTATCCAGATTTGGAAACTCGTTTTCACAGCATTTATAACAATACAATGAAAAATACAGATTAATAATGTTCACTCATATACACACATCCCTGCACCTATACCCACCCCTGCACACCACGCTTTACGTACAAGCATACCACATTAAGAAACACTGCTAAGGCGAATGGCTGATGGCAAAAAAGATCGCCTGTATCGCTCTCTGTGAGTTTTTAAGAATAGTATCCGTCTACTTCTTTGAGATCGGATTATCTGATGGAATAGGGGGTGGGAGCAGTCACTCAAAATTGATTTGAACTTTTGCTTGCAGGAATGAGTGTATAGTTCTTCAAAGTCAATCACATTATGCAGCAATGAGAGAAACAAATAAAAGTTTAAAAGCGAGCTTTATGTTCCCACGTCATGGGTAGTTGGAGTTTGGAGTGTTTTACCGTGCAGTTCATGATTAGAGCGCTAGAACTTCAACTAACAGCCTCAGGTGGGATGTAGACATAAATTGATTTTCCCTTCCTGAGTCGAGTATAAAAGCTGTCGCCCTTTCAACTTCCTAATCACGCCGTCACGCTCCCTTGCCTATCTAATTAATCTTTTTGACATTTTAATATTATTTGTCTTCTTGCCTATTCCCATACCTCTCATAATTAAAAATCCAGTTTAGTGTGAGCGAACGGAAAGTTAGTTTTAGGTCACGGTTGAATTTTAGGCTTACACATGGAACTTGGAAACCAATGACCGGGCAGAATTTAAGGTTTAAGTTGCTGTGGAGTTAACGTCCCCATGGTGTAGAGGTATCGCGTTCAGTTTGCAAAGTGAGAGAGGGCCTGAGATTTCCCTACTAAGGATTGGAAATTGTCTAGTATCGAGTTTTTTGGCTTGCCCTCTGAAAATTGATATTTCACTATAATTTGGTAAAATCCTTATGACACACTTTCCAGATAATATTAGTTCAGGCTCACATCCCTCCGCTTAATGATGATGAATAGAATTATTATGCTTGGTTACATTATATTGTGTCATCGAATACGTCTGATTTGCCCTTGATTCTTATTATCTTGTCATTATGACGGCATAAAATGAGCGACATCGTGTAGGCGTTAGCATGCTGAAAAAGAAAAAAAAAACAACATGAAATTCATTCATTCATTCATTCATTCATTCATTCATTCATTCATTCATTCATTCATTCATATTTCATTCATTCTTTCCTCAAACTGAATTAATTCAGGCATAACTCAACGTAGCGAGATTTTTATTATTTTTTTTTTTAAATTGCTCTGACATGCTTTTTTTTCTTCCCATTTTAATTCACATTTTTTCATATTCTTAGTACACAAGATCCAATCAGGCACAGTCACTGGATTGCATAAAGTCACAAATATTCTCCCCCCCCC
>JAWQUT010000046.1:2049947-2100057 GCA_033807755.1 Ellobium chinense | reverse complement strand
TCCCCCTCCTCTCCGCCCCTCAAAGAAAGGGCGTCATCTTGTCGACATGTATTGGTAATAAAATGACACTCTCAACTGTTACCACCATGTTACTGTTCCCTGTGATCTGCCTCATATTCCCTACTCTGATCTCTCTCTCTCCAAAAGACCAATATAGATTCTGAGTGTCCTTACTTTCCTATGTCATGGCGCGTGCAAACATTCATATTCGGTGAAAGTATTACAGTCGATTCCACTTAATCGCAACTCCTCTGGAACTTGGGGAAAGTTGCGATTAAAAGAAGTGTTGTGATTATCCAGTGACTTTTAATACTGTAGACATGAAGCATTTGGTTATGAGATAAACGTTGCGATTAATCAGAGGATCCGATTATCTGGGCTGCGATTATGCGGATTTCAATGATAATGATAACCACCTAGATTCGAGTATTCTCACGTTCCGGGTTTGGAGTTTTCCTCCCTACAGGGCCTGCTGGACCCCCACTTACTTGGCTCTTCATCGATCACACAACCTCGTTATTTGGACGGTTTCCCCCTGTCTCGTTTCGTGGCTTTCTCGTCTCCTCTCTGTGGTCTGTGCTCTTTCTCATGCCATCAACGCCTGTGTCCTTCCTCCTTTTCTTAAAGCGCAACGCCTACACTGGTTGATTTCATTTAAGAATGTTTCCCGAGAATTTTATCTTTTATTATGGCTTTTCTTTTCTCTCTCTTTCTGAAATTCTTATCCATTTGAGCCTTTCTGTTCTTCCTTTTGTTATTTTTGCTGCTTTAGGGTGCAGATGAGAGGCTGAGGTGACCTTTTTGACAGGCATTTTGACCAGTGAAATGTCATTTTACAGAAATATGACCAAGTCTTAGTATAGCCGACGAGCCTACAGACATTGTTTTTGTTCTTCACCTTATTGGGAAAAGTAAAGGATCAAGGATTGTTGTGGTGTTCAGTTACAAACAGATCATATGTAAAGTTTAGGATTAAAACATAAACCATGAATTCTTTTACCCGCGTGCAAGTCGTTGATTTCTTAACGTTCAGATGTACGTTAAGTTGATTATCACAGCAAGCCACTATGGGCACTTGCCAATCCAAAAACTCAACGAAGTATGAAAGGAAGCATAAGAAACGGTAAGGATCAATATACACATGCTATATGTTGTGCTTTTCTGTTTATTAGCATTCTTTGTTATACTTTGTTTTAATGATCTCTTCTCTCTCTCTCTCTCTCTCTCTCTCTCTCTCTCTCTCTCTCTCTCTCTGTCTTTCTCCCTCCCTCTCTCTCGCTCTGTCTCTCTCTCTGTCTCCCTCTCAGTCTCTCTTCCTCCCCCTCTCTCTCGCTCTATCTCTCTTTCTCTGTATGTGTGTGTTATTCCCTCTCCATTATCCCTCTGACTACCCGCCCGTCATTATCTGTGGTTTTGATATATTGTTGATGAGGTTTCGGAATAAATAGCAATCGTCACAAATCAAGCTGGAAACCCCGCAGTTTTGAGGTAAATTGTGGTTTCAAACTACGGCGCTTCTTTAGCATTTTAAGTCAGCAGTTAACTAAATTTAATATTTGGTCTACAGTTGTTGCTGTTTCAAAAGAAATTAAAATTTATTTTTATCATAGTCCCAAATTATGAGTGACCCTAAGCCATAGGCGGGGAAGGAAAAAATCATAAAGTGCACAAAGTTTGACCAAGTGCCATTTAATTTTCTCATAATATTGTGTGTCGGGATCTTCATTGCACCAGGGACAGCTCCTGTCGATTCATTCTTAGTGCAAACTGACCTGGCAGAGATTGTCTCGATAAAAGCAGTATACACTTGTCAAGTTAGCTTAACTTATTGATAACATGTTATTACAATCTGTAAATAGCTGTCTTGTCAGCCTCTCTGACATGTAAAAAGCGTGGAAGCTTTTTCGAGCGTGTACAAGAGCCAAGATTGCAACTAAGTACGCACACTTGGAGTGACTTGAGAGTTTTCCGATATATCCTGATCATATTTCCACATCGGATAGACAGGTCTGTAAGTGACCGCTTTCTCATGTACGGAGGAAATTAATTGGAACATAGCGCGAGGGATGGAGGGAGAGAAAGCAGTTTTCGGAGCGAAAAGAGAGATGGGTGGGGGAGGAGGGCGGGAATCAGAAGGTGGGGTAATAGGATAAAAGAGGGGGAAAGAAAGAAAGGGTTGAAAGCTAATGTTATATCGTTGTTGGATGAGGATGCGAGATTTCAGGCATGAAGAGAGAGAGAGAGAGAAAATGGAGGGAGGAAGGGGAACACCAGATTTACACTGCCCCTGAGTAGAAGGTACACTGATCCCGCCACGGATTCGGGATGGGGGGTCANCGATCAGGCTGTTTTTTTAGAAGGGGATCAGATTATGTAAGGTCTAGATTTGGGATAAGAAGGAGGAGAAAGATGTAGCAGAATGCTGTTAAAAGACTGAATAAGTAACAGAAACTGGGTGCCTACATTTTGGGCATTAATAGATGGTTAAAAGCGCAGTGTCTGAGTAAAGTAAAGTTTAAAGGACCGTTTTGCTGGAACAAAGGCAGTAGTATATCTGAGGAGTGATCAATCTTACTATTGGCTGTCAGTCTTTGTGTCTATGAGAGGATAAGAACATTTGCTACCCTCTCCCCCCCCCCCCCCCCCCCCCNCCAAACCACAGTTTATAATGATAAGGATAAGACGGCTTAAAAGTGGCAAGGATGAGGTGAGTAAAGTGTTGCAAAGCAAAATGTACATGTTAAAAGAGAATTGTTGGACCAGTACCAGAGAACAAATATTTCCATCTTGAGATATCAGGAATCTATACGATCTATACGATTAAGTCTATATTATGATCGTGCTCAGGATGGGCAAGCACTGACAGCCATGAATCGGATTTCTTTGATGAGCTAAACCAGAGGCCGAGAAAGTGATGTCGTTTTCTTACCATCTGCGGTGCCTCATTGTTCCAAACTGTGACATTTCTCCATTTCGCCTAGGCCTGGCGAGAGTGTCTCTATATTGGGAAACGGAAACCGTGATTAGCACGTGGAAGTCAGGTCTAGAGGTGACATTTTCACCCCGCAAGCCTAACACCTATAATCATTGCCATGAAGAATCTACTGTCTCTTCCTCTTCCCCTCTGATCGAAGTGCCAACTTTAGACTGCTGAGCCATCATTGGGGGGTTGCTCTGTATCGATCAGCGCAAAAGGGCCCAAATCGTTCATTCTCCTTGGCTACTCAGCTTTCTCTGGCACTTCTCTCCTTTTCAATGACATCTACGAGTCTCAGGCTCAGCGTCGCTGTTTCAGTCTTTTCTCAGTTGTGTGTGTGATTTTTTCCCCCCCGTTTTCGTCCAAACTCCAGGAGGATGGTTTCTAATTTGACGTCATCCAAGCACGTTCACTGTATTTCTTCCGGGCAGCGTGTTACGCGTTTGGATAAGAGCCATTGTCCGTCGAGGGGGAAATGATTGATTCGTCGCTCGTTCTGATATTTTTCTTATCCTTTACGCTCTTTAGGGAACAGTTTTTAAGCGGTCAATGGCATTTACACTGTACTCCTCTTCTGCAGTCTGTCATTTTCTTAGACAGGAACCCTTATCGGTTTCAAGAGCTGTGGCAGTGATTCTCCCAGGACAATTCATTGGGCACTGATTTGATTTAATTGATCCGTTTGTATTCTGGAACTGGCGTCTTTTCTTTAACAGTCCTTTCATACGGCGCTGACAGATCATTTTGTCGGTCAGTGTCACTGCGCAAATCAAGTTGAGCCGCAAATGGTAACGAAAGTGCATGGAGAAGGATGTGATTTCAACTAAGCATGATCCAGCTAGTACGGCCATTATGACGGTGTCTGTGAAATGAAGCGACGGTATTCGTTTACATAATGATAACCTCGTCATTGCCCAGTCTCTCAAATACTGTCTGATCTCATCAAATTTGCTCTCCAATCTCAGCAATGATCTCTCCTTGGTTGCTGAGGGATTATTTGGCAGTATTATAATTACGTGCTCTATCTGTTTTACATATTTTCATGAGTTTTCCATGTCATTTCCCTATGTTACGTTCTGTTTCTCCCTTTCTGTCTGTCACTTTCTCTCTTTTCTGCTTCTGTACTCATAGTCAGTAGGTTCAGTTCTTTCAAATCTTTTGTTTTGTCCTTCTCTTTCATTTTGTTGCCCTCCCTCCCTCTCCCTCTCCCTCTCCCCTCCCTATCCATTTAGGTGCATTGGCATTTCTTATATCCTTTAAGGGTTATTCCATGTAAAATGTTACCCGAGGACCAATTTTTCAAATGCAGTTTACAATAAAACAAGTTGGTGCATCATTGTGCAGAATAGTTGGAATGGTTCAATGTATTTGGAAGGAAGAGTTCATTTCGAACTTTGCAAAGTAGCTGTCTTCTCTATAATATTGTGTTACCATTGTGTCCAAAAAGTTGCCAATTTTTTGTCCCGTTAGTTACTCAGAAAGACGGCCCTAATGTGCTAACTTATTGTTGTTGGATAAAATTGCTTTATCCACATTTTAAGATGAATTATCTGAGTGCATAAAAATATGTTTTTTCTATCATCAGTGGTTGAATTTCAGAACTTTTGCTACTTTGGGTTATCATGTAAAAAAATATAAAAAAATAAGGTACTTTTTCTGTCCCGTCAGTTACCAACCCTATGAGGTGTGATTATATGAGTTCCAATTTATCTCTTAAGTCAGATGATAGTTTTGTCAGTTAATTTGTCATTGCTTTTTTAACTTAGTGTAAAAAAAAATTAAATGGATTATAAGTTAATCTGGAGTGCTTTTTGTTTGAAAAGTATCGTCTAAATGTCCCGTCAGTTACTATGGAATGACCCTTAAAATATATGCTCCTGTAATGTCAAAGAAATGTTATTACAGTATTTCTCATCTCTGTATCTCCCCAGACTTTCTTTTTTTTATATTTGTAGAAATGCACCTTTTTTTACACTATATTTTATTGATAACTGCATTTTGTTCTCAGCATACTGTGTTAAAATGTTGCATTCAACCAGAGCAACAATTTCATTCTCACTTTCAGGGGTATTTGTCATGGACTGCATAAGACCCCTTTGTTGATATGAATCCAGACAATACAGTCTGCACAAACTGTGATCATTGTCATTACATTTTCTGATCTCATTTTTTTTTCATTTGACAGGACTAATGTGGAGCTGGCTGAACAGCTGCACAAGTCTGAGTGTAAGTCATCTGTATCAGAGTATTGTTTCTGAACTCAGGAACCATCTAGCTGTGGGCAAATAGCAGATCTCATGTTTGTCATCAATGGATATTTTTGTCACAGCAGCCTGCTACAAAGCCTGGTACACTGAAAGAAGCTTGTGAATCTTTAAATTATAGATACAATAATCTACTTTCATTCCACTTTACATCATTTTGTTNATGGAATGACCCTTAAAATATATGCTCCTGTAATGTCAAAGAAATGTTATTACAGTATTTCTCATCTCTGTATCTCCCCAGACTTTCTTTTTTTTTTTTATATTTGTAGAAATGCACCTTTTTTTTACACTATATTTTATTGATAACCGCATTTTGTTCTCAGCATACTGTGTTAAAATGCTGCATTCAACCAGAGCAACAATTTCATTCTCATTTTCAGGGGTGTTTGTCATATGGACTGCATAAGACCCCTTTGTTGATATGAATCCAAACCATACAATATGCACAAACTGCAATCATTGTCATCACATTTTCTGATGTCATTTTTTTTTCATTTGACAGGACTAATGTAGAGCTGGCTGAGCAGCTGCACAAGTCTGAGTGTAAGTCATCTATATCAGAATATTGTTTCTGAACTCAGGAACCATCTAGCTGTGGGCAAATAGCAAATCTCATATTTGTCATCAATGGATATTTTTGTCACAGCAGCCTGCTACAGAGCCACCACTGAAAGAAGCTTGTGAATCTTTAAATTAGACTGATACAATAATAATAATAAAAATAATAAAGTTCATTTATATAGCGCCAATTCCCCACTTGGTGGGCCCTTGGCGCTTTACAATCACACTTTTACACCCCTGCATACGTAACAGTATCTGACAATATAAAACATGATAAAGATACTACATATGAACAGTAAAGTTAAGTCGACAATCAACCACAGTCATTCAGGTACTTCCTGAACAGAAATGTTTTTAAATCTGTTTGAAAGCTTTGAAGAGTCTTTCATTCCACTTTACATCATCTGGTTCTCACTGGATGATGTTATAAGGCTATGTGGCTATTCAGAATATTTTTCTAAAACAATTGTGATGTGTAACTAAGAGGGATTATAAACCACAGACAGTGACAGAGAAAGAGTAGAGCCTTGCACTTGCACATTGAATTGAGATCATATGACTTTAATTTTAAGTCTTTGACACAGTGATTTTATGTCAGTGGTAACTAAGCAGGAGGGCAAATGTTTGAGGACAGAACTGAACACTGTGAGACTAAGTGAAGTTATCAATCTGCAATATTTTGCCTGCTGTGCATCTTGAATTGCTGATGACTTTGCTGGGAGCTAAGATTTTCAGGCATGCCATTAAGTATGCATCACTGATCTCTTCAATTTACTCACCTTTCAGTGCATATAAGTGAGTTGAATGAGGAGGCTCAGATAATAGGTTCACATTTGGACAAAGAGAAGGAGCGGACAGCAGAGCTGGAGGTGAGTAGTTGCCTTAAACAACATTAAGGTTTGGTGCTGATCCACTATTTGACCATTTTGTCACGTCTCAGAGATACAGTCAAATGCATCCTGATCACCAGCTGTATTTCATTTTGCTCAGAGACCTTTAAAAGAAATTCCATACTCATATAAAAAAGATATGTTTCAGTGTTGGTCGCTGTACACAAAACCATAACTGTGTTATGAAGTGTAGCAGAATTTTGCTTTGTCAGCTTGTAAGCAGATGGTAACACACCATAACTTTGACATTCATGGTTTTTCAGACAATTGTAGATTACAAGAACTTTACATTATGCAACCTGTTACATACAAAACCTAAAGTTTACAGTGTAGCCCATTGTTTTTTATTAGCATAATAGGAAAGCTTAGGCTGTTTTAATGTTTTCTCATCCCCCTTGAGCCTGGCAAGGGATTAACAGTCAGATGTCGTTTAATATAGTCAAGTATTATCCTAGCAGTAACAAAATTTTTAGATATCTTCAGATGTCATGTTCAGACTTTGCCCATTATTTTGGTTGTGTTCAGGAAAACTTGAGCAGCACTAGCCTGGCCAGGCAGCTTGATCTGCGAGACATCTGGAGACTAGTACAGAAAGATGTGGAGACAGAATGTCAAGATTTTCAGGTGAGGAATCCGTCAACCTTACACTAACATATTGTGACAAACAGAAGAGGGGAAAGACATAACTAGAACCTTAAGTGAAGTAAAATCATATGAAATTATTGGTGAGTTGTTTTCTTTTTCTCCTTTTTACTGTAGGACCTATTTCTCCTTTTTACGTATTGCAGTAATTACAAGTGAACTTGTCTTTCATAATTTGTATTCAAACATGTATATACATGTAATTATTTTCATGGTATAGTCATGCTTCCTGTAGTGGATTCTCTTTTATGGTCTTTTGTAACATAAAGTAAAAACACATGGGAAGTTTTGTTTGCAGAGTTAGATGGCACAACTAATTAGTTATTTTTTGTTTATTTTTGTGTTATTTCTGTGTTACTCTTACCTACTCTTTATTTGGTAATGACAAGATTTTTTTATTTTCAAAACTGTTGCTAGATGCCTCAAATGGTTATTTAATCCTTAAGGTTTAGAAACAATAGTTCCCACGGCCATTAACATTAAATCATTGCCACAAGATCACTGAGGTTTTTCAGCATAGACATAGGTATGTCCTTAGTTACGTGATTACTGATTCATTGCACTGATGGCTTGTTTGAACTTCAGGAGGATGGCTTTCACCCAAACACAGCTGATCAGATAAAAGAAAAGATCAAGCAAGATATAGAGGCACTGAGAACCAAGCTTCAGAAGAGGGAGGCAGCTTTGGGAGCTCTGGTTTGTTACATTTCACATATTTTCTTCCATAAAATTGATACAGTTGGCTAAACAAGTGAATGAAGGATGGAATGAGAAGCACTTTTTCTTCCCTACAAAATTTTATTTTTGTACCGTTTCAAGTCATGTAGCCTTTATCTTTTAATATCACTTCTTAGCCTGATTAAAATTCAGGAATTCCTGGTGGGTTTTTTTTTAAGTCTAGGTAAATGATTTTAGAAACTGTTAAAATTGTAACCTTATTGAAGGAAATATGAACTCTTGATATTCACCCTCCTCATGCATTCGAATGTAATATACTACAGCATAACATTCGGTTTGTTAACGTGTTGTATTTCTTCTACAGAAGAAGAACAACTTGAATCTTCCTCTTGCGTGGGATCATAATGACATTTATCAGACCAATTACTGCTACCATTCTCGCAAGCTGTCGCCGGGCTCTCCACTTGTGGGTATGTCTGCTCCATTTTTTCAGTTACCATGTTCAGCTATATTTATGCTTCGGTCCCCAACAGTTGTTTCTCCTTTTTACCTCTGTGTATCTCATTTTTAGAATTTACGGTGATGCCATTATTTGATCACTGTAGAGCAAGAGTAAACCATCCCACATTTGCTATGTTTTGAGAAATGGAAGGATGAAGTTTACGTTGACAGTGAGTCATAAAGACTTGTGAAAGAGAAATGTTGGTATTAGAAGTCTCCACAGGCCAAAAATGACAATTTTACCGATATTTAAAGCGAGATGGAGTCAAATATTTATTTATAGAAACCTATTGCCAAAATCGCAAAAATGAGGGATGATCGACTCTTGCTCTGCAGCGACCATTTAGGAGATACATTTGGCTGTTGACATCCTCTTAGCTTTGTTTTTTTTTTCAAACCAACCTGTTTTTATGCAACTTTGTTGAGCACAGATCAAATGAATGCATCTGCACAGAAAAAATGGCCATACTCACAGCTCAGTCAGAATATTTTACCATGTATAGAAAGACTGGAAGAAATAATTTTATTAATTTTAATTTGGCAGTGACTGGCCAGCACAAGCTGTTATGTAAAAGTATTAATTGAAGGGAGAAAATGGCACTGACGTGATAGGACTTTTTGTGAGGCCTTCAAGAAACTTAAATTTTTTCAATAATTAACAAGGTTAGTAACAACAAAGTCATAGTCCATCAATGTCACACTGATGGATAATAATGCAAACTTCAGGGCTGCATTTCCGAGATCTTCTTCAGCTATTAAATGACTGAGAGTCTCAGACAACCAATGAGCCAAGTCTAGAGATTTGTGGGTGAAACAAAGACTTAGACGTTAAATCAGCATTTCTCTAGAGTTAGACAAGGTACAAGCTCCATTCCATGAGTTGCCAGACTTGCCTTGGCCTTTTTGGATTTCTGGCTCTTTTTAAAAGCCCTGGGCTTCCAAATAACTGACTGGCTCTTTGCTCCTTTTTGGTTCTAACAGACTTTAGATCAGAATTGACTTTCTGTATGAAAAGTGCTTGCATTTCTCTGTAACTTTCCAGATATGGTTTGGCTCTTTCTTGGCTCTTCTTCATGTGCGATTTGGCTCCGCTCAAAAAGACATCCGACAACCTTGATTGGTAGCTGATACAATGGCGGGATTTATCTGTGGTTTCAAATTTGCTATTGGCACAAATTAATTTTCTGTTACATGTGATCACTGATAAACCCTCCTTGTGTCGGAGGAGGATATGGCAAGAATCAATGGTGGTCTGATTGCTAATGAATGAGGCAGAGATACATGTAAAGCAAAGACCACTTACAAGTCAGTGCATGTCTACTGTCTCTTCCGCTTTAGTCACAGCCATCTTGGCTAAAGATAACAACTTCCGGAAAATTTTCTCAATTTAACTTCCTGTTTTCAGGCAATCTTTGAGGCCACATGCATGGACAGCCCTTTTATTCCCAAAATGATGTCATTTCATACTTGAGAAACACAGCCCGGTAGTCTCTCCCTCTTAAGTGCTTTGCTCAAATAATCTTGTCTATGCCAGATAATGATTTATGTCTCTTCTACAGATGCTCTGACCATAGATGTCTTCAATGGAAACTTCCCAATGTATCATTACAAGTACCCATATCTATCATCTGTTACATCCTGTGAAGATGTGGACTGCTATGAGTGCAGGGCTGCACGGTTGCTGCTTCAGAACAGGTATGTGTCCATTTAAACAAATTTGAAAATAGATTGCTTGTTTCAGTTTATGTTTCCAATTTCATAGAAGAGAAAATTTCAAATTATTCCCGGTGAGAACATTGATTCTTGTTGCCAGTTAATTTTTTTTGTTAAATAAGTCTTCACATTTTCCAACAATTTTACAAATGTTCATCACAGTTTGTACTTCTTTTAGGAATTTAGCCTGTATATATTCTCAGACAAACATTTATTATGTCCATTCTGTTGAACATTTAGAGTTGATATCCCGTATTTCACCTGGAAATCTGTTTGCTGTCAATATCATTCCAAGCAGTATACACTTCTCAGTTTAGTGCACAGTGACATGAAACATACCAGTGTCAAAGTGTTCAAATTTATATTAGCATAAAAGATTTAAATGACTGAAATATTTCCACATTAGGTATACAGCATCATGCCCAACTGTTAGATCTATGCCACCAAAAATCAACAAGTCAAATCAAGGCAGTGGATCCACCACCAACAACACTAGCAAAGATAATGGTTCTTTGGATGATGCTGGGGAGAGCTGCTACTCATCGGAGGCCACAACGAAAACCATTGAGACAGGCACAGACTCTGACTTCAGTGTTACAAACGCCCCCAAGAGACAGAGAAGTCTCTATGGAAGTCACAGGAGGGAGGACTTCATCAGGAGTTCTGGCAAATGTGGGCAGAGCAGAACACGTCATTCCTCTAACTCACACCAGCGACCAGATCCTCCACATTTGGGAGAGAAGGACAATGAAAATAGAATGAACAACAACAAACATCAGTCCGTTTCCAGTAAAAACAGCTATGACTATTCTTATTCCACGGATTCATCTTTTGGCTATAATTACCTGAATGGCTCGGATGATCTTGAACAGCCTATGGGTGTGAGGAGATCAAGTTTCAAAATGGCTGTTGAGCATAGCCAGCAGGATGAGAAGCCTCTCCCTGGATACTCTCAGTCACTGGAAGACAGTGACATTTACCCATCCATAGAGGACTTGAGGAGACCTAGTTTTCATGCTGCCATTGAACACGGGACAGACAGCTCATCAGTCCCCGATGCTTCCATCAAGCACAAAGTTGTGAAGATAGCCTCACCACAGACTTCACAAAGTAATGGCAAAAAAGTGAAAGAGAGTATTGGGAAGAGTAAAAGTGATAAAAATGAGAATAATGTCTCTCGTTCGGAGCCATCCAAGACAGTGACCTTTAACCTCGATGAGAATGGTGATGCCAGTCTATATGGAGGAGTGTATACTGGGGCTTTGGCTTGGGGATCAACTGCACAGAGGCCTAAATTTAGCTCCATAGCATCAGCATCACTTTCGTCTGCATCCTCACCTTCACCTTCGTCATCCATATCGTCAGCCAGAAGTTCATTTTCTCCCGGCTCTTCTTTCTCATCGCACACTGGACCTGGTGATTACAACTGCAGTCTTTCTTTGGGTTCAAGGTAATCAGTCACTTCATCTGACTGTTGGTAGAGACAAACTCAAAAAGTGTAATGCATACTGAGACCTTCCTCAAGCTGCAGAAAAGAATCAGAAATTATAGGATACAAGTATGTGAAGAACTGATTTACTTTTGTGATGAATCTTCCTTGTAAATCATGAAAAAAATTGAAACAAATTCCTAGCATTGTCATTGTGATGTAAAAAAAAACCATAAGAAATACATTTATGAGCATAGTCATAACCTTGTCATTGGAACCGAAAATCAACTTTCAAATATATCTGAATCACAGACCACTATTTGAAATGGTAGAACACTTGTTTTTGATAATCAGAAAGTAGTAATTAATATAACAGTGGTAGAAATTTGTTGACAGCTTAGAGAAGATAATAAAATAATTTAACAAAGGATCATTTTGAAAATTATAGCATGTTTTAAGGATGGGGGCAGTCCCATTTTAATGCTCATTTAGCTGTAGCTGCTCTTACAGTCATTGTTGTTACTAATAATGATGGTGTACAGTGCTCACTCTTGCTGTTGTCAAAAGCTGCTACAGTTGCTTCAGCTTCTGTGCAAGATATGTATTCATATTCATTTGCAGACAGTAGATCAGTATTTGACTTATGATCCGTTTTCTTTGTAGAAATGGATCAGACCGAGGAAGAGAGTCAGAGATGCATGGCGATGAAGAGCACTACTGTGCAGTAACAAAGTCTATGGAAGATTGGGATGTATCTCCTCTCATCAGCCCAGCAACTAACTCTGTATATCCTGAATCACCTAGCCAGGAAGACAGGTGAGACAGTAGACAATGGCGATGTGATCAGAGCTGCAACTACATCTGTGCCATCTTACCCAGCAACTGTGCCATTAAACCCCAGCCCCTTCCCCACTTCACACAATTCAAGGATTCAAGACTCACTTTTCATGTCTGATAGCCTTTGATGCACATTGGACACCTCCCTTCCCCACCCAACTTTTTAATTGCATTAATCAATCCTGGGTGCAGCACTGACTAAGAGTAAGATAGTAACTAATCTAAGAGAACCCGAACTCATCGTTTTAATCTTTGCTTTTGTTTTCTACCCTTTTTCACTATGCATTTTGCATTCTATTTCCTGTTACTCTTTTCTGTGAGCATTTGTTTGAGTCTGCTCAGTCCTTGTTGGAAACAGGTAAAACATCATTTATGCACAAGAAAGCAAAAGAGCTGATAATGATATGAACAGAACTCCAAAAGAAACTGCCACCTTATACATAAAACACAACTGATGGCATGTGGCCGCTTGTAATCCTGATAACATGCAGTGCAGCCAGATAATTATACTGTAAGAAATCACAGGTAGCTTTTCTTCCCTTTGCTCTCAGTGACTTTTGTTTCTCCACAGAGCTTTTCAAGAACAGGAAGGTGCTGGACTTGTATCAGATGTGGAAGGGGTAAGTTATATGTGTATATGAGGATAGATTTTGGGAGACTCCATTTCTCTGTATCTCTATTGATATAAGTTGTGAAATAGTACTGTCCAAGAGGTCAAATATCCATAAGATGGGTATAAAATAAAAACCAACAGTTCTAATAGGTTTTCTGTTTGTTCTGACTTTGTTTTATGTTATTTTTACTAAAGGCATGCAATTTATACAAATAATTAATTTAGCAACAGTTGCTAATGACAGATTAACGTTGGCAGGCAAACTTGGGTTTGTCAGACTAGAAACAGACGTTGTGTTGTAACAAGCGAGAGAGGGTGTAGCTTTTCCAGCTATATATTTGTGACTGGTTCACAGAATTTTAAAAATTACAACAACCAATACAACGACTATTAGGTTTTTATCTTGTTCTCCCCACATCTTCCATTGCTGATGGTGGGAGCACATTGGTGTAACTGGAAATTTTGGGGTAGGGGCATTTCCCCCCCCCCCCCCCCCCCCCNCCCCCCCCCGTCTAACTTCTACCCTTGTGCAAAAACTATTGGGAAGACATGACAGAGAAGTAGAAGTAGGTCGTACTTTGATTCTACTGCTGTTTTCACAAACCTAGGTATAAACTGCAGGGAAATATTGTTTCATACTATTCTTTTATAATTGTGGAGGTAGGCGCATTGTTTTCAGTCAGTAATTGAGGATTTCCACTTTAACACATATCAGATTTTAACTTTGTTTTTTTGTATTCTGCCATCTATGTGAATATATTACTATGTTACCTATGCATGGAGTCTGTTGTGCTGTGTGCTTGTGGCCGCCTCTAAGATGAAATTTGGAGAAGTAAGTTGAAGAAGAAAGGCTGGCAACAATCACATGAGATAATTGCTACACTAGCAGTTGCAGTACAGCAGTTCAGATTGCTGATGAAACCAAAGACAATAAAAAAAAAATGAAAAAAACAATAACTTTCCATTCCTTATTCTCGTTATGTGTGAAAGTCAAGTCTGCAAATTATTTCAGGTAAAATAAGACTTCATGCTTTAGTGACTGATAAATCGGGAGGTGTGGATCGATTCCTCCCTTCCCTCCTCCTCTCCCCCGCTCACCTTTCAGTTTGGGTGGCTTGCAGTGCACTTCGGATGAATACGATCCTGGTCTTGTCACTCCCTGCCTTCACCCTTTCCTCAAATCTTTCATGCATATATCGTTTGCTTACAGCGTAAAGGCACCATCTGTACTAAGGAACTGTAATCGAGATACAGTCATTTTGTCATGAAGTGTCGATATTTTGCAAGCAGACTCACAGTTCTGTTTGAGACTAATTACAAATCATTTTGACCGTGCATGTGTTGGTTTTTCCTCAGTATTTTTAGCCCGATTACATCTCATTAACAACGGGAAAGCCGAAACAGGCTGGTAATAGTCTCCTAATGCAAACAGTAATTATTAGCTCAGGTTTGAAGTCTTACATACAGTACACATCTGACAAAAACGAGTAAATGCAGAAATCAGTTACCATGGTGTTGTTTTTCTCTTTTACTTTGTTTTGCTTGCTTCTCTGTCTGCCAGTCCTTTCCTTAACCAAAGAGTATGATTAGGTGCTTTTAGAAGAGAGGGATTTATTAGGGACTGTATGCATTTAATGCTGTATGCCCATTAGCCTGTTTTTTTGTCGTTCAACGTTTTATATCGCCCTGTGCTTAAGATAAACGTGGTCACTTTTTAGACTGAACAATTCTTAACGCATCCGTCACGGTTAGTTGTGATTATCTTGAACCTTTCCTTTCCTTTTCCTGTACTTACTTCGCTGTCTCTTATTCATTTTAGTTTACACATTTTACGTGATGAAGAAAGCTTTGTCTTTCAAAGATTTGCAATAAAGTTTTAGTGCCTCTTCTTTAGTTTATTATTATTGGTTTGAGTGCAGTTTGAAGGGCATTTATTCATACATTGTATTTTGAATTACTTCAGGCATCTGCGATTTTGATTACGCATTATTTCCTTTTTTTGTCTGACTACTGTACTGGCGTACACTTCCCAACACTTTTATCAAACCATAATATATTAGGTGCTCTTTTAAAAGAGGGTTTCCTTACCGAATTATTCTTGTGTTTACCCTACCTTCAGCTGATGTTGTCTTCTACCTGCATGAACCCAATTATTATAAAAAGTTTTGAAAATGTTCCCCGACACGGGTAATCAGCCGTAAAAACCTTGAATTTTATATGCATGTTTCAAAAAAAAAATGTTCAAAACTGTGCCACAGCACAGAAAGATATTTTGAATCTATTAGGGATAATCTCATGTACCGTCAGGGCGCTACTAATCATAGCTTCGATGTTAGATGTTATTAACAGGACATCAATGTCTTGTAAAGGTTGTCATCACACGATTTAAAACTTCTTATTTCCCAGAGGCCTGTCCTTCCCAGGACTGAAACTTGTGTATCTCACGTACCTCTTCAGTCCCATATCATGTGGAGATTTATTTTTGCATGTAAAGTTAGCCACTAAGCCCACGCCAGTGTGCGTGGAGATTTGTATCTTTCTACTGTCTATTTAGTCGTTATCATACTCAGCTTGATCAGGACTGTAAATTCTGCAGCATTATTCAACGAAACACCCACAGTGTACGGAATGTCGGAGAGAAATACATCAATACATACAGATGAATTCGTCACGTTCATTATAGCGCGGCTTGAAGCAACCGTCCTGAAAGCTAATAATAACGTATGTATTGCCGTTTATGACATTAACCCGACTAAAAAAAAAAGAACTCGATGTCATTTTGAATCACGAAACTACAAAAAAGACCCACTCTCAATTCAAAAGGAACCTGCCCACAAAATTCGGTCAGTCATGCGCAAAAAGTTGAGTTATGGCCGTCAGCGTGTTTAGCGAGGTTTTATTTTTTTTCCTTTTCCTGTTTTTTTTTCTTTTCCATTTTTTTTTATATAGTTATCAGATTTTGTGAACGCTAAGGCCGGTGAAATCTATATCAAACTTTTTCAAGTGTAATCTGACAAAGTTTCCGCAGAAATTTTGACTTGCAACGATGGCCTTGCTCTGGCTTTTGTAGTAATTTTAGTCTGCATTTAGTTTACTTTAAGTGTAGACATATTTTCCTCTGTTCATACATCGCAACATGTTTCCTCAGTCAATTGGTCATATCTGGGGTTTTTGTTGAAAGACCGTGTTTCCACATTAAAGTTGAGGGATATACGGTCTCCTAAAGTAAATCTCGAGAAATAGAAAATGGCTTTGACCACCCCTTAACTTCCACTGTTTGGTTTTTTTTTTGTATGAAAATATCTGGGTAGATTTAGCTTATATTGAAAACCTTTTTTCTAGCAACATAGTATTAAGGATGCCCTAACCTTCACCTGGTAATGATATTGTTGTGAGGGAAATGTCGCGACAATGTTGTGATGAAATCACACGGCCAAGTGCCTGAGGGTAGAACCCAAGTAAGACCCGGCTTTCTTTGATGGTCCCCGGAGGTCAACACAACACCAGGTATGCGCTTACTATTGTTTTCGACCTTCGCCTTGAGCTTCGCATACCATGCCATACATTACACAGAAAACAGTACTTTACAGTATCACATGTATTGTTATTGACCTTTACGAGTGTCAGGGATATGGGACATGCTCCTTCTCTTTGCAGTCGTGTCAATATTGAATCTTGATGATAGTTCACTGTCTCGCACCAAGTTAGCGGTATTTGGCCTGTTCTTTGGATCATTGATTACTAGGTTTTTGTTTATAAACAGAGTAATGAAGACGATGAGTGATGTGTGTTAAATCATACACTTTATGACTTACTGTAGCTTTATTACTGTTGTGTAGTGGCTGGTTGCTTTCAGTAATTTTTAATTCTCGACGACGAGCGGCAGTGGGAGGAGGGAGGGGGGGTGCAAGAGCAAACATTGTCGTTACAGAATTAGTGAGTTCGACGTGTTCAGTGCTGTAATAGTTCTGTGTCACGATACATTAGATACGTTACTGACTTCTCGTTTATTTACCAGATGGCCGGCAGGTAAGATGTGGTTCATTTAGCTGAAGGTCTTACAGAATGTTGTGTATGTTATTTCTGCATCGGGACGATATCCTTTGGTAAAGTGAAATCCAATTTTGACTTGTTAGCAGCGAGAAATGTTGTAATTTTAGCCAGAAAAGATCAGAGAGTCCAGCTTTAACTTGTGAAGATGTAAACCTCCAAAAAACATTGAAGACGAAAGAAAACAACTATTTGAAGTATCACTCTTGAGATCTGAAGCGGACAAACTTGGAGCTTTGATGGACAGATATAGAGGCTAATGAGCTATTTGTATGACAGACAGATATAAGAATGTGAGATAACAAGTCACAGCTTAGAATGATAATAGAAACCACCTTGTGAAAAATGTGAAAAGTGAACTATTGAAATAATAAGCTCCGTCTCACTTAACAGATTCTAGCTCTGCCAATACTGCAGTACCACAGGCCCCAAATCTGGAAAAAGGAAATGCATTCACCTCTGCTGTTAAACGTAAAGAGATGTTCACAGTTTCACAATAATTTTAGCGAGTCCGTTATTTTTTCCGCCTTACAGGCATAGAAGGCAATAAGTACGCTGCTCAAGAAAATGATATTTCCGCTATTGAAGACATCTTTTATCCGCTAAAGAGGTCGCACAAAAGGAAATCACCGCTGGTTGCATGCATGGCTGTACTGAATTCACACGTTATATTGTCTTTCATTACTCTTGGGAAGAAGTCCTTGGTGCGTCCCTGAGATTGCCGTATTCAATTATGGATTCGGGATTCGAAGTAACGTCAGAAAGTCTGCTTCTTGTTCGCTACTGATCTTAAAATATTGGTTCGATATTGACGGGGAAATTTACTGATGCCCCCGGTAAATGCTCGATTACTGCGGTGGCTTTGTTGCTGCTGATTTTGTTTCTATTTACATTAACCTACGGGGCAGCTTGGCATAATTAAATCAGTAGCGTTCGTGCATTAAATACTAGTAGAGTTTGTTCTCCGAACAGGGCTGCTTTGCTCTCGAGAATGTTAGGTAGTAAATTTAGATTAGCTAGTGGTTACGCAGTAGTTGTCCTGATCAACGGTCTTTGCATATTGTGATCTGCAAGTTTCGGTGAAAAATAAAAATCTGTATTGATTTATCCTCAGTTAAGGTTAGCTGAAGTCATCATTATGTCTGTTGTTGTTGCTGATGTAGTTAGCTCTTGCCCACCAGTTTGTTTTCAGTGTGTGTCAAGATGTTCATTTCGTCTTGGAACAGGTGTAAGGTGCAGGAAACACAACATTTTTCAACCGGAAACTTGCGTAAGACAGAGACCAAGTGTTGTACATAAATATTTTCTCACATATTATTGACATTCTCCAGCATCAGTGGTTTTGCCATCATACTCACTTCATTTGCAGTGCTACAGAACTTTTAAGATCTCGTCACGATTTATTGTATTGGAACCTTTTCTTTGATCCGTTATAATATGTAACCTGCGTTAGCTAAGTGGCTCTGTGCCCAACTCCACTCTATAACCTCCCTTCTTCCTGCCCTAACACTTCCTCACCCTCCTCCGTCTGAAAAAAAAAGGGCTAATTATTCCTAATGCCTGCATAGGAGGTTTGTGCAGTGCAGTGAAGTCGATGAAAATAGTGGTTTGTAGGCGGAGCGCATGGAGGAGTTGTATATCGGAAGAGATTAATGCCTTCGCGTGAATCTTGTGTCCTGCTGATTTTGCAGGAGTGGTTAACCCTTCGGTGCACACCGCCTGTCTCTCTCTCTCTCTCTCTCTCTCTCTCTCTCTCTCTCTCTCTCTCTCTCTCTCTCTCTCTCTTTCTCTCTCTCTCTCTCTGCGTTTCAAACTTAGAAAGCACCTGTCCCGTGCTACCTAGCATTTGAATTCCACAGAGTTATGATTAGTGTTTGTTGCTTACCAGTATCCCTTTCATAAAATTATGGTGTGTATGCGCGTGCGCGTGCGGACATGCGTGTGTGTATGCGTGTCTTTGTATGTTTGCGTGTGCCGTTGCAGCGATAACTCAGAAGCTTGAACGATGCTCATTCCCACGCCCTTTCAGTGTTTTCTGTTGTATTTCTGTTTCTATTTCTGTTGGCCCTAATAATCATGTTCACTTGGTTCTCTTCGGATTTTTGTTCTTTTTAAATTTTGTCGGTCCTGAACAAGTGTTTGTTTACGAAACGTTGATTATTTTAAATAAATTCATTATATATTTTTGGAAATTTTGTGTAGAGTCTGGGCGGAATCAAACTGTTTCAAATATTCAGGAATAGTTTAGAGTGATGGTCACAATACTAAATCTTAGTATATAATGCCAGACAGATAGATTAACGCCCCCACGCACGCACCCATACTCAGGCAGGCCAGGCAGGCAGGCAGGCAAGCAGGCAGGCAAGGTAGGTAGAAGCTAGTTTTGGGTATGTTAGCTGCCTTGACGGTTAATGAATCTCACACGATGTGTTTCACTTGGTGATTTTGCACAAGCATTAGCCTGTGTAAGAACTGGGATACAGAATTTCATTAATGGAACATGTCAAAATCGTTTACAACATTTTTTTATTCGGTTCATTGTGTTGGTTAGGCATTGGGCCAGAGATGTACACAATGATGCAACATGCACTCGTCTCCTACTCTTAAAATTGGGAGACTGCAGTGCGTTTGCCATAATTATACATGTTTTTTCATTGTCAGCAGATTCAGATACAGCGAGCTAAATTTGATTCATCCATTTCATTAACCATCCTCACTCTCAACCTAAACTGTTGTGGACCTTGTAGGTGTGCACATTGCAGCAGGCATCATAATTATGGATTTTGACCTATGGCGAACAAGTTGTGTTTGAGCAGTAGGCTTATTCTAGCAGAGAACTATCTTCATTCATAGTACTGCATTTTTATAGCCACTAGCATATTGTGGAAGGAAGGGGTATAATAATAATAATAATATTTATTTAGAAAACTACCCCTTTACATCGGGGGGTGACGCTGCAACCATTTGTGCACCTCCCAACGTCACGTCCAGTTAGAAAATTTACATTACATTATAATACATTACATTATAACAACACATTTGCGAACATTAAAAGAATCTGATATTACAACATTGTTTTAAGAATTTCTTTATGATACCATCCACACGTTTCCAAAATGTGTCCATAAGAGGATCACTATCTAATGTAGAGACCATCTNAACAACACATTTGCGAACATTAAAAGAATCTGATATTACAACATTGTTTTAAGAATTTCTTTACGATACCATCCACACGTTTCCAAAGTGTGCCCATAAGAGGATCACTATCTAATGTAGAGACCATCTTATCCATAACATTCATATGCATAAAATCATTAAATCATTAAAAATATTTTGACAATAAAATTCCTGGCAAATCACTGACAGTTTTTTTAAAAAAGCCATCTCTTTCATCTGTGTATCTATTACATTCAAACAACATATATGCACAACATCTTCTTTCACATAGTGTTGGAAGTGCTTCTGCGCGAACCGACTTACATCCCTTGATTGTATGGGTCACAATCTTTGCATTAGATTGATATAATTATTATTGTTATATCAATTTCCGATAATGGTCCATGGTATTTGATCACCTATCTGATGCAAGTTACTCTACTGACCATCTTATTTTGCTTCAGCACTACGTTTTGTAGGTCTACTGTTCACTTGAGATGAAATTTAGATAAGATGATATCTAGAAGGTACCGTAAATGGGTTAATTATCTGTGAAAGTGGATCTTAATACAAGCACACGGGGGGATCCTACTGATATTAAAGCATTTCTTCATGTACTGTTGCACGTTTTGGCCTTTTATTATATCTGTCCTCACCGGATAGACATCTCTACCCAGTGTGCGTATTGCTATTCTCCACATTGTGAGGTCATCATCACTGCACCATCCCATGATCCTCAATACTGAATACTGACTGTTATTCCAGCTGGCGATACTAAGTTACTTTTACTAGACTTCTAGGTTTAACTGAAGAACGTTTTCCCAAATCTCTGTAAATGCACTTTCGTTGAAAACTTGGTTGGTAGTGATTTCAAAGATACATTTCTATGTTAATTTATCAGGGATGCCAATTTTCCGGATAAATCCGGATATTTCGGCGTTTTGAGCGACGGAGAAAAGAAATCCAGCTTTATCCGGATAACATTCATGAAAATGAAATACGCGAAGGACGAATCTCACGAAAACCGGAAGTTAGATATTTTACAAACTTCCGGAATGCGCTGGCACATGCTAACGAGGTCAGAGGGATACCGGTGCTATATTCAGCACTAGAACTCGCGGAAAGTGTAAACAGTGCGCTCGGTCGTCAATCAAGAAAGGACAGTGATGTAAAACGAATAGTCCTACTCAGAATCCATTGTTTTCTATAAATTATATTTATTATTAGGCCTATAAATCTGATTACATCCGTAAGCTGAAAGAAAAAGGATACGTGTGATGCACACTGTGCAGTAATAAACTACGGCACACCAGGAAAGAAGACACTAAGCTCTAGGTCTACACTTCAATGAATAGTCACGTCGTAACACTAACAGTAGGATTCCGGCTAGTTTCAAGGACATTAAAGAGGAAGAGAATGCAGCCAAGCTTTCAGAAGCTTTTTTGTGTCAAAGCACTACTCATTTGTGCATATTTTATCAGGACCAAATAAGAGATGACAAATGTAAGTTATGGGTAAAGAGATGGTTAAAGGAAAATAACGTGCACCTTGTTTGTTTAAATTTCACGGTGATGTATTCAGAAGTGAAATTATGAAAGGAAAAATTAGATTTTTATCCTAAGTGATAGTTTGCAGTTCCCACTCACCCCTGATATGGCTATTCCTTGCTGTGTGTAGATATATTAATTTCTATACTTTATCTGTGCAGAAGAAATAAAAGTTATGTAGACACAATTCTAAACTTCACTTTTCTTTAACCTTTATTTGGTTTTAATGTTTACTTTAATGCCTTATAATTGTGGAAAATGATTCAGAATTAATAGCACAACGATTGGGTTGGTTTCCATCGAAAATGTCGATATGCCGCGCGCTGAAGCAATTTTCAGGATTTTTTTTGGTCAGGCATTGGCATCCCTGATTTATTCAAGACCAAAGTTAGGTCAAAATCTCCACTCCTTCAAATTTTATGTCATTTAGCAATAAATAAGAATATATGTGTGAAGAGTTATTATCCTAATGTTATTTCCCTTAATCTCAAAAAACATTCAGAGACCACATACCTAGTTTTGGAAACTCGCTCTTCAGTTACAACTTAATAATGTTCTCTTGTCAAGTGTTTCTTGGTGCATCGTTTAAATCTCAGGCTGTTCAGACTTAGTCACTTGCCATCATATCATAATGCGAAGGTGCATCTTACTGAAACACATTAAACCCGGCCGTCCTGCTATAAAAGATAAAAAATATTGAGATTTCCATACGGATTATCTTATTGGCTGAAAATGTTCGGTATTGTGTTTAATATTATATTAATTCGGTCTTTGATTTTTCATTACTTAATTTTGTCATATAAATCCAATCTACGTTCACCACTTTCCAACGCGTCTATCCCCTGATCTGCACGTATGCGGCGCTGGGCTTGTTAATAAGGTGGGTCAACGTTTGGGCCAGTGATACCGCAGCGGTTCAGTTGCGATGCAGTTTTAGTTGCTGTTGATGATTTCTTTCTGTCTAGAGGAGAGAGGGAATTGAATGAGGGCAAGAGAAGAAAGGAAAGTTTGAGGTACTGAGTTCTGAAAGTCATGTAGGCTCCAAAATGGTGGATTATTTATTCATTTGCCTTATTGGAAAGAGGACAAGATTTCATTTGACAAAGCAAAGTCATCACGCTTCACATTCAGCCTTCATTACAGAAAAAAAACAAAACGTTCACCGTGCATTTTCCTCTAGACCAACGCATTGCGATAGGTCAATAAGTAACTGGTCAAAGTTAATGGGAATACAAGGACTCTACAGTCTCTGCTTCTTCCGCACTGATCTTCACACTTACCAGTCTTTTATTTCTGTATCGTGTTTGATATCTACCCCCTGGAAATGCTGTTGACCCTAGACTGCCCAGAGTGCGTGGCCATCATTGTTAAGTACCCCATGTACGAAATTCATCCAGCGTTCAGGCTATCTCACACCCCCTTAAGATGTTTGGCTGCAGCTCCTGGTGCTAAACTTCAAAGGATCAGACCTTTCCACAGGTACTAACGACCGCGTCCGTTGGCTGGGGTCAAAAGGTCTAGCCTCGTATCGGTTCACTGTCTTTCATTTCCCTTGCCATATCTGTGCATTTTGTTTATCCTAAGGGTAGATGAGGGAGTGCGGAGGGGGAGGGAGAAAGAGAGAGAGAGAGAGAGAGAGAGAGAGAGAGAGAGAGAGAGAAGAGAAAGAATAATTACTGACAAAGTGCATAAAACAGATAGTTGCAGTGTCATATATGAGGCAAAAAGAACTCGCCTGCATGACACACTACTGAAAAACAAAATGACCATCTGTCTTGTATTATTAGAACTTTCATAGAGTTCATTTAAGTTTGCAGGAGCATTGACATCTCTAGGGTGTCTCATAGCGATAAGGTCATGTTATACAAACAGCAATAAAAGAATCTAGTGTCACCTGACTACACAGTAATAACACTCAGTTGTTACTACCAAATACAAAAGGGTAGTGCACCTGAAAATGTCAGATTGTGCTCACTGACTCACTGATATTAATTTTCTTTGATTGAAAGGAGCGAAAGCCACCAGCGGGCATTTTATTTCTTTATTTGTGCTTGTTTGGTTTAGTCGCGACCATTTTGCCTTGCATTCAGACCATCTTAGTAACTGTGACTGTCAGACAAACACCAGACTATGCCCTAAGCAATAAGTTCCTTGATCGTCCTATGCAAAGGTGTTCTGTAAAGTTTTGTTGTATACACATGTATATTTTTCCATATTATGTGGGATACTAGATGAGAGTCTCCTCTCTGCATATTTTCTTTCGTATATTGTCTCCAAGTCATTTCAATCTGGTCAAAACTGTAATACACAAAAACAGATAGCCAGGATCACAAGTAGTCCAGGTACAGTGTGGCTGTCAGTCGAAACTATACACGCCTATTCAAGACTGTGTTTAGAGGAGGGTGCATATTGAAAGACATACTTTGATAGGTAGATGTTAATTTGTCCTAAGTTATTGTCGCAGAATAGGAGATGATCTAGACACAGTTGGGTGAAATCATGGGAAGAGATATTCAAACTGCACCCCCCACCCCCTCTCTCTCTCTCTNCTCTCTCTCTCTCTCTCTCTCTCTCTCTCTCTCTCTCTCTCTCTCTCTCTCTCTCTCTTTCTCGCTCTCTCTTTCTCTCCCTCCCCCTTCCCCTTCCCTCTCTCCACTATGTATTTGTAGTTTTTTGGAGGACAACGGGCTTCTCATCAAGCATTCAAACGAATTTGGATTTCTTCAAAGCCATCCACTTGAAATGTCCAGAAGATTTGCTGTGCAGTATCGCATTCGATTATTTATGGACAGAACTGCACTGCAGGACTCTTGAGAGGGTAAGTTATAACCAGATTGGGAGCAGTATTTGCCCATGTCATAATTCTTGCATGATGTATAGCGACTTCGATCCATGTATTTTGTCACTAACATCATTGTGAAGAACAGACTGGAAAGTGAGCATAAAACAGTGTGGGACAAAAAAAAGTGTAGAAAAGTAATTGTGTACAGAAAATTTATTGGCGCTGAGAGCAGCGGCCCGTCTTACTTTTTTTCACTTGCATTATATAATATGGCGTCCTACGTTCTTTGACTACAAAAAAAAACATTTTCACTGTTAGAAACGAAGCTGACCCTATATGCTCTTTGTGATTCACGGACACTTATCAGAGATTCTTCCATCATCTTTTCTTGCCTCGTATTGTCTTTAATAATAATTTGTAGCTATATTTAGTAAAGCTTAAACTGTGCAAACGAAATGTAAAACGTACTGTAATCTGATATAGTAATGCAGGTTACCTATTGATATTCTAGTATGGGAATCGAACACTGATCTGTCTTGATAGCATCAACAAAAAAATGACCTAGGTTTTACCCCTGAAAGTATATCGGTAGCACCTGCAGTGGTAGGCCAGTCAGTGTATTTCTCTTCATAGTTATTAGTATTGTGGAAGTAAGAGGAAATAGAATCAGTCTATACCGGCATTCGAGCACAATGAGCTGACAGCTTGGCCGTTATAATGATTAATTAGGGCTATCCATTCTACGTATCAGCAGTTGTGGGGTATCTCTTATCCCCCTATTTACTGGCATACGGGCACATGGCACGCTCAATGGAGCAGAGAACAGCACTGGTGGATGCCGTTAATTGTAAGCTTTCCCTCTTTCTGTCATTCACAGGATGAAGTGAAATAGTGAATTTGGAGCTAGGAATGAATAAATCCACATAATATCAGTTTGTTTTTAGCGTGCTGTGAAAAGTTTTGATCTGCGTCTCTGGAGAAACAAAGATTAGGCTCATTGGTAATTATTGTTGATAATTATGAAAGAGGAACCGTCGTGAGAATGAGATAACGAGTGTAGAGGTCAAGTGGGTTAAATGTGGGAGTTGTTCTAAATTATACCCTGCAGGTTGTGTATCGCTTCTGTGACTTTTTGTGTTGTTGCCGTTGTTGTTACTAAATCTGGCAAAGAGGATTTTTATAGAAAGGGAAATGGAACCGTCTGTTTACTTTCAGGTCGATTTAATAGCCGTGTGCTGTTTCTCTAGACTATACCCGTTAGCAGGTTTTACAATGACAGCAAAACCACAGACCTTTGAAGACATGCAGCATGTTAGATTTATGTGTTTGAAGAGTTGAAGGCTTTGATTTCTGTGCTGTCACTAGCTTTGGCCATCGAAAATTTAGAGCGCCATCTGCCTCACATCTGTTTAGAGTGGATGCTTGATGCTGGTGAAGTTTGTTTGTTCCAAGCCAAACGATTTGAGGAGCAGATACACGTAAACTGGAATTACTCTTTCATCAGTTCAGAACGCTTCAGGACTTTTCATTGAAGAGACTATTTCGAATGGTGAAGAACCTGTGTACACGATGCAAGCTATTGGTTGTGTTATGTGGCTTTCGTACGACGCTGCGGTATTATAGACTGAAATGATTTTTTGCTAATTTTCTGTCTGCATTATGGTATCTTTCAAGCTTAACATTATAGAGCGTTTACATTCTCTGTTGTCCTGAACAGCTTTGTGAGTTTAAATTTGATTCCCTCCCCCCTCCCCTCCCCGCCCCTTTCAAAAAAAAAATCTCCCTTTTACCGATACACATATATACCACTCCATCTCTTTTTTTCCGTCCTCTCACCCTCCCCCGACCAAAAGATCTTAAATAGGTATCTAACCATGCTGCTTCTGCATCATTATTATAGTGTGCTGGGTTGATTGAAAGAAATGACCCTCAGTAAAGGATACTTTACTGCAGATTCTGCTAACGAATCAAGTGAGTCAGTAAAATATTTTGCATGGTTGTTAGACAAAGTCAGTCCCTAGGGCATGTTTGTATTTTGATGCTGCATAATGAAGCAAGTTGTGTTGAAAAATTACTGCCAATGCAATTCAGACAGGCAGTCTAGAAAGAACATGATTGTTTAAGACTAGGTTTTCCGCTCGCTGGGATTCCCGGAGAAGGAAAATAAACACTGGCCAGTTTTATCAGATATAAAGTTCCTTCTCCTCTGGCATGCATTACGCATGGTCTTGACGTCTACACATTTCGGCTTTCACAGGAATAATGAAGCGTGCAGTAAAACAGTATCAGTCCGAGTTTCTAAACAAACTGCACACAGCAGCGTACTGGTGCCTTAGTTTCATAAAAATCCTTTTCGTATGGACGCAAATTTCAGTGTGTGACTAGTCTAGCTTTCCCCATTTCTGTGGCTTCAGACTTAAAGGAGGAAGGTAAGCCCACTTTCCTGCTCTCTCTTGCTTCATTTAGATCTGGTATTTCTTTGTTTTATAAAAAACATGGATTCCTTTGTTAACGATTTGTCATGTTTTGAAACGCATAGCCCTACGAAGGTATTGGAAGGCATCAGGGAAGATATTTAGATCAAGTAACTTATTGCATTTCATTTCACGCGAGGATGGTCAGTGGATGGTGAGACTTTCAAGCTGTAAGTAATCCTTATTTCTTCAGTGTTATTCTCTCAGTGCGTCCCACTGCCATAACGATATCCTATCATCCCTGCCCTCTTAATTTCTGTTCTTTATGTGATCCCTTCAGTGTCTGATATAAGAATGCATTGTCAGGTCTGCCGCCACGTTATTCCATGTAATGTTGTTTTCCTTTGGCATCGCCTCATATTCTTTTTTCTTTAACTACTGTACACTTTAGAACATCCCATGGATTGTGCGAGTATACCAACTATAAATATTTAAAACATGTAAATGATTATGTGCGGGACCATTTATTGCTAGTTTCACTAGTACCTCAGGGCAGAAATTAGCAAATACCAGCCACATTAAGTAAGGGGTGGTTCTGGGTAGACATATGAGACATGAGTAGGACTTTTGAGAACGGGGATTAGGTGTGGGCGAGGGCGTTCCCTTCGCTTAAAGGGATCACGTTATTTCATGTTTCGATAGTGCGGCTGGAGGAGAGAAGTTTGTTTATGGACGTCGATGACAGACACCGCAGATGGGCTGACACAGCATTTCTCTGAGGCTTGAGTTGGTGCTCGATGTCTTGTCATTTCAAATGCCTCAATGCATTTTTGGTTCTCAGAATAAATGTGACTACTGATCTCTTGAGACCATTCTAGCATGCCCACGAAGCTGCATGTTGTGTCCACTACCGTACAAGCCGTTTTCTCAAACATTGCGTTAAGAGTATGTGATCGTGACAAAGATTTGTCATACCATGTCTACAGGTTTCTGTTATGTCTGCCTACTCTCCTGTACTCGAGCGAACAAAATTTTTGTTTTTATTTGCTGTTGTATTATTGCTGTCATATGGGGGTTGGGGGATGGGGGTGGGCAAGACTACGTTTTGCACATCTGATGCAGTGATTTTCGGCATTTACCAGCAGAAGTTCAGATCTATGTAAGCGTCGTTCATCCCCATGTTTCTTTATTTTTCACATTTGCAGGTGTTTCCGAGAATAAAGTTTGCACCAGAAAAAGCTTGATGCAGCATGTTCTGCGGAAGTAAACAAACAATTAACAAGGGAATAACATCGCCTTGTTGCAACATAACATCGTGTTGTATGTGTCGAGAATTTTCTCGCAACACATTTTGTCCACGTTGACTTACAAGGGCGTATTCCATAAATCTTGTCAAAATGCAGATTTTGGTATACTTTTATGTCAGATTTGTAAGGCTGGCCCCAATGTCTGTATTGTTGTTCATATATATTGTCACCCCGATAGAAAATCGTCGTAACTCGAAAATACTAACCAAGTTAACCAAGTGTGGTAATTTAACATACACCACTATTCGAGTCCGCTTTTACTAACTTACAACTAAATTTGAAAATGCATTATTTCGCTTTCAGTGTGGAGTAGAGCGCTCATCTTTTTTGCCCGGATGTGCGCCTTGGCCACTCCTCCTACTGAATTAGGCGTCAAAAGTTATTTTTAACCAAAACTCAGTTACAACAGTCTTCCAGCTGGGCGACATTATATAAAGGCAAAGACTTGAGATTCTAAACATTTGTGTGGACTTGGATCTCTTCATATATGCTAACAAAATGATTGTAGGCGCTAGTGTTTTCCTCCAAGGCTTAGTTTTGTGGAATGCAACATTATGCTTCAAATCGGGAAATTGTAAACCATTAGAATTTACGCTTTAGTTTAGATATTTCTCCCTGAAATCATCTGTGGATTTAATCGCTGAATTCTGACTATTCTGGTATCCTTTCATTCAAACAGGCAGGGCAACTTTTTACGTACCATGCCACAGCACTGGAGCCCGCAGTAATTGTTTTATTTATGGTTTAGACCCCATTTCGGAGATGGGTCTCAAAGCGACCTTGGCATTCATCTTACCTGATGTTTGCCGGTCAGCCAGGCTTGCATAGTAAACACCTGCATATTGTGTCCATAGTGCACCGCCCACAGAGAGAAATGGCTTGCCAGAACTTTCAGACACAAGTAGTATACTCTAATGCTGTTTTTATAGTATAAAGTCAGTCAGTCGCCTATTGGGGATTATTGACTTCCAGACTGGTGTCTTACTTAAACTTAAAAGATCGCCTTTGCCTGGGGTTTAAATTGCTTATGGAGACTAAATCTGTACTTTGGTATCTTTGAAAATATATCAGTGTGCAAGCAATCAGTAGGTGCTCAACCCGGTAGTAACTACCAGCTGAAAAATGAAATTGTGCGTTCTATATTTTTCTTTTTGACTTTCTCTTTTGCTGGATCATTCCCTTGAGCGGTGATGTAGCTGATTTTATGTCAACCCAGCATTAAAAACACTACTTGTGTTTCTGTGTTTCTTCTGTGTGCGTTTTTGGTGTATGCATTGGTGTATGCACTATTTATCACAATTTGTCTATGAGCCGTCTTTTCCAGTCACTGTTGTTTACGTTGATGATATCGTGTCTGAAGACTAACCTGCAGAACACAGGTAGGTAGGACTGCGCACATGTTGATGAGCAAGATAACTCGTTTTTCCCTGGCCACTTCTTGATGGTGAACTCCGATGAGGGCCAGCTGCATAGTCAGTGTTGTCACGCATTCCTGTACCTGTCTTGGCGGAAATGGATGGAAGGAAAGGTGGAGAGGGGCGTGTATCAGACCATCATTCCATTTTGTTTACTTTCCACTTCCGTTTTTGCCGTCTTTGATACTATACTCATCTTACCCTCAGATGATATCACAGCACAATTTGGTTTAATTGTACAATACAAGCTGAAGTGGCGCTACCTTGGAGAGGAGAGNGGGGGGGGGGGGGGGGGGGGGGAGGGCAAAAATATTGTCAGAAGTGGATGCGAACCAACGCCTAAAACAGTTTCAACATTCAGTATTTGCATTGTTTTGTTTGTTTAAGCAGTTTTAGACTCTACTACCTAATTAAAGAAAAACAAACTTTCCATGGATCCATTTATCATCATCAAATGGAAGGAACTCCTTTATCAAGTCTAGATCAATGTGATCACAGCCCTTTTCTATCTCTATGCCTAGTCCTTTACCATCTACGGCTAAAAGTACACGACTCGTAGATTCTTCCTCGATTTTTGCGGAAGACCTGCCGAGTTTGACACGCCTAATAAAAAGGATCTGGATTTCTTTAGAGGCCAAATCTAGTCACTCACAAACGAACAAATCCAGGCACAGAAATGCACTATTATGTAACATCATTTTCAGAGGTGCTGCATTTCTAGAACCTGAAAGTTTCTGTTTCTTGAGATTATTGTGGAGGCCTTGGCGCCGAAAATTCCACGGTTCCAGTACAAAATATGCTATCTGAGCAAGTTGTTTAGAAAGTTTATCTGATGGCCGGCAGCCTTAGGTAAAGATAGACAAACGCTTGGGATTTCCCGGTAAATGACTTACTTAGCTTGATGTGCGACTTTCCACTTTCCAATTTCATGTGCACTTTAGAATTCGGTGATGGGCACTCTTCGGGAAACGTGTAAACCACAGTTAGGGTCATTATTTTCTCAATAGTTTTTGTGTGTGTACTTCTGAAGAAAATGAGGGCAGCCTAAAGGGGGGAGAAACGTGAGGCTCAGTATGTGTGATAATTTTGACACCTGTCGTAGTTTCTACTTTCATTAGCGTTCAGCTTCAAGTGCAAATGAGGTTTGAAGAGTAATTACGACGGTGTTTGTTTATTTCCATTTCGTGTATGCCGTGAGTGTTTTTTGTTTTTCTATGATATGTTGTTGTTGTTGGGGTGGTGGTGGTGGTGGTGGCGTTGAGGAGGTTGGTTCTGATGATGATGATGATGATGATGATGTTGATAAATGTTATCCTTTCATCTCAGAAATAGGAGGCAGGTGATATGTATCATTTTTATGATAATGTTCGTTTCTGCAGTCGGTAAGCTATGGTGGGTTTACACTTGTCAAATGTTGTGGCATCAAACTTGTGTTCCAGCATGAGCTGTCATCGCGATCCTGTCTTTGACATAACATAACTGGGCTGGCCGTCCATGGTAGCCAAGAGATAGCTCGAGAAACGCATAGATTATAAACCTTGTGTGCGTGGCATGCAGCAACATTGTGTTCTCTCTCTCTCTTTCTCTTTCTTTCTCTTTCTCATTCGCACGCACGCAGGCAGGCACGCGCGCGCGCACGCACACGCACACACACACACACACACACACACACACACACACACACACACACACACATACACGAATACTTTTGAAATTCTTTTCTCTTAAAATGTTAACCATTCATACAATGTAGGAGCGGTATTCTTCGGAATTGGTAAGGAGACTAGAGCTATGAAACGAAGCATAAGGAAATGTAAGGAATGTATGGAATGAACGGGAAGTTGTGTTTGAGTGTAAGCTGAATGTAAATGTTCACATGAAATGTATGCTGTGAAAGATCACTAAAGTGAAATAATGACGTGATGTTTATGTAGACTATCCAGAAATCTGTTCGTGTGCTATCCCGCCGCCTGTTACTCTGTTCACAGTTGTGATCTCGTGGTTTGTTGTGTCTTTTGGTTTTGTTTTTTTTTGGAACGAACTAAGTAATCTTGATATTACGCGTATTTTGTGATCTACATACATGTTCTTTACCAGTACTGTGCTGTTTAATGCATGATGCCAGTCTCCCCCCCCCCCNGCAAGGTTTTTTTTTGTTTGTTTGCATTTATTCTCTTTGGTAAAAGAATGTTTCCTTTAAGCAAATTACATTGCCTTCGAGTGTTATTTCCTTCTTTACATCATCATTAGCAAATTGGAAATCTGGACAACGTTGTGCCTTGTTACTGGTTCTCATCATGACGCCTGGGATTTTTAGTTTTCTGACAGCATTTATCACACTCCTCACTTTACCGCTTCAGCTTTGTTGTGTTGTAGGCGTTTCTCCTTCATTGTTGCTTTTCTCCTTCATTGATTCATCACTGTCAAGTCCATCTTATCAGTTGCTCTCATCGATGTGAGAATGGTGTTAGTTTTTGTGTTCTTCACGGGAAGACCTCTTTCTGTATACAAACGCCTAATGCCATGAGGTCAAAAAGGTCTTGTCAGGAGATGAAAGCTTTAAGGGAACCGCAAAGATTCGGAGAATTCTTCATCGATGCTGGATAGAAACAGGGTAATAAAAGCCTTTCAGTTGTAGGAAGCCATCAGCTATTTGCTGACAGGCGTTTATGAGTCCATGTACTTCCGTGAACTTCCCTTATCTAGTCCTTGGCATTGTTTGGTCTTGATTGGGCAGCGAGGTGGTTTTTGACGAGTCAGTATGCTGGTCCTATACTGAACTCAGGTCTGTTAAACGCTGCAATAGCTTGTGGTTGTCTAGAAGAACAAGATGTGGAGAAGAAATGATGTCAAAATTAATGCCATTTATGAAGACATGATTGTCTCGCTTGAGTGCCAAACCCCGATAAACGCCAAAACCAAATTTTTAGGAGAAGCAAAAAACTCATTTTCGTAAAGTTGCACTAAGCTTGTCGATTCTTTGAAAGTAAAATCTACTAGTACTAAGAGTTCAGTCTGTTGAATTAGAGCTTACGTACGAAAAACCAGAGTTTCAGCGGTTTTTATTACTGACATTGCTTTGCCGCAACATCCAGTATTGACTCATGTCAGGAGAGAGCACTGGCTTCGTCGTTAATGACATTACATCTGTATGAAGTGCCGGGACTCTGTGAACTCCTGGGCGTGAATTAAACAACGAAATATTTCAGTTTCCTGTTGCATCACCAAACTAAACCAGAGGATTGAAGTTTTAACACAATATGCATAACGTTGTTGGGAATTCAGAAGTATCAAAACCTGAATTTCGATGAATGGGGTGTTTATCGAGATATCTCATCCAAACAACGATTGGCTTTCGATGTCCTGACGAAGTAAACAAATCGACTGACAAGGTGGTGGCAGTTTTCCTCCACAATAGACTACTGTCCTTCTGTCAAAAGCAGAGTGGCCATCTTTGTGGGTTCTCAAAGACCGGTCGTCTGCACGTTTTCTGCGTCCGTCTGCTTGGCTAATCCAGCTCAAACGATGATTGGCTGATGATACTGGGCTTCGCTTGATTGTAGGTTGACGTGTTGTTTTATTCGGCTCTGTGCCAGCATTGGCTCCCTGTAACAAAAAAACTTTAGTTTATTTACATAAACTCTTTATTCCCAAGCTTGATTTCTGCGAGGCCCTGCAGTGTGAAGCGATAGACTACTCTGAGTATTACTCGTGCTGTGCAGTAACTTTTGTTTATTTACAAAATCTTTTTATTCCCAAGCTTGATTTCTGCGAGGCCCTGCAGTATGAAGCGATAGACTACTCTGTATTACCCATGTACTGTCATTCAGCTATCGCAGGTCTCTACCCCGACAACCATTACCTCTGCTTTTACTTTTCCTCTGACTGAGATAGGCGTATGTGGTCTACTGCATTGGCTTTTATTGGTGCTGGACTTTTTGCTTTCGGAAGTGAGATTTAATATCGCAATAAATTTGCACATGATTGAGTTTTATTGGGGTTGTTTAATAATGAGTAAGTAAGGTCTGTTAGTGATGTAGTGTAAACTCTTTTCCTTTGATATCATTTCACCATTCTACACCTCTTGTACCTGTCTGTCTGTCTGTCTGTCTGTCTGTCTGTCTGTCTGTCTGTCTGTCTGTCTGTCTGTCTGTCTGTCTCTCTCTCTCTCTCTCTCTCTCTCTCTCTCTCTCTCTCTCCCTCTCTCCCTCTCTCTCCCTCTGTCTCTCATCCTCGTCCTCCTCCCTGGTCTTTTTCCTTTCCTTACATCTTTCCTTTGACATATTTTATCAGTTTCTCCTTTTTTTAAAGAGTCGTTATACTGTAATTATCTTCCACACTCCCCCGCCCTTCTTCTTCTGTAAGCTTTTACTCTCACATGCATATTACCATATTTCTTGGAGCTAATCATTCCTGGCATTTTTGTCTCTTCAAAGCAGAGCAAAAGCGCCCCTCTGTCTGTAAATCTCTCGGGCGATGTTGTATTAGGCGGCCAGACCTCGATGGCGTTACCCTCTGTATCTATCAGGGTAATCTCTAAGCAACCACTCTGCAAACTGATTATAACTGTATAATGGTATAGTATAGATGTTTATCTTCATGCTTGTTTACTTACATAATTATGTGATGCCTTCGTAATTTTTAGTTAAAAGCAATAATTGAAATATTTATATTTCTGTCACTTTCAGGAGAATGTTTTATGAAAGGACTAATTCATGTTTACCTACCCCACTTCCTCTTTATGAAAGTGAATAGTGAAATTATGAAACTTCTTTGTATTTTCCTGCTCGCATTTTCTTCGAAATTCTTTGCAACAGATGGTTCTACCTGGCATTATTTATCATTTGTGGAAAGAAATAAAAATTATTATCTCTGTAAGTTGTTGAGACGACGTTCTGTTAAGCAGTTAGTCTGGGCAGGTGAATCGCCGCACTCATGTATTCATGTAATCTGTTGTTTGACCTTCTTCATCAGGAGTGTCTAATAGCCGGGCCATGAGCCAAATTATGGCCCTTTGAGGGTGTTAAACAAAGTAACCATAAACTATAAGATTTTTTTTGCTGTATATTGTTCAGTATCATGAATTAAATATGCTGCCGTCCCAAGACAGAGTGACGTATTTGTGCATTTCATGATTTTGAGGAAAATGAAAAAAAACTTCAGATGCTTAGCCTGTCTAAAGTTACAAATGCTTCTAATCATGACTTTGCATAGTGTTAGTTCAAAGTATTACCTGTTTTTTTAATGCAAGCTTCAACAGATCATACCGTTAACTTTTGGCGGGAAAACACATCAAAGCAGATAAGGTGTTCAGTATGTCGCTCTGCCTTGGGAAATATAGATGCGTCGCTCTGCCATCGACTGTATGGTTGTAAACACTCACTTACGTGGGTTTGACGCTTTGAACACTACTATTTCGGGTGCAGATACGTCTACCTGCCTTTGACACAAAAAGGATATGGGCAAGACAAGTTCAACAAGACAATGAATTAAGAGAACTCGATTTTATCAGATACGTCGCTCTGCCTTGGGACGGCAGTATGAAGAGAGATGCACCCATGTTTTAGGGATGTGACGCACAAGATATCTCACCTCGAAACTAATCTGCCTTGTAAAAAGACTGAACACCCCTTATTTGCGATCATTTGGAACTAGACATGTTTCATACTTCTTCGCACTTGTGATATTTGTAAAGTAAAGATAATGGTCTTTGGAAGATTACTTGCGATTCCACTAGTTCCTGGTGGTGCCCCCATACATCCTCTACCTATAATTGGTCATCAATCACATTTTGTTTTCAGGAGGTCGTAGAGTCTCCTCTGATAATATTTTTCAAGAATAATTAATGTTCGGCATCTACGCCATATTTTTTAAAGCAAAGTAAAATAGACAACTTCTCTCTCGAAACTTTTTTTGAGAATGTTCTATGGGGCTGTTACTCACCGATGATGCACCCCAGCTTATCTACCGGGCTTATCTTTGTAACCACTCACTGTAAAAGACACCACTGGGTTCAGAGCCAGCTTTCAGTCGTTCTTACCATCAGCTCAAGACTTTCGATTCGCCAGGGCAGGTGCTTAGTCTCAGACTGACTCACTTGACAGGTCTTGGACTTCAAAAAGTGACTTAACACACGACGGCGAGATTAATCGGCCTACTGAAATCGATGCGGAAAACTGAGTGCTCTTGCCGGAAGACTTAAAAAAACAGTTCATTGTGAGAAAATAGGGGAGAATGCTTTTTATAAGTGTTATTTAGTGGAACAAGAACAAAATAGTTCATAGAAAATGTAATAAGGAGGACGATCGAGGAAAAAGAAAGCTAAACAATGACTAAATATTGCTGCTTTCAATTTAGCGTAACATTTTGATGCTTTTGGTTTGACTAACATAGGGCTTGCAAGAAATCATGTGCAATGAATAGTTTTCTAGGACAACCTATAGCTATCTACAGAAGGGGCATAAGTTATCTCCGGGTGTTTCCTTCCACCATTTCTTTATGCTCCAAGTTCGATTTTGACCAGAAAAAAAAAGGTTACGAGGAAAGCGTTTTTATTCTCATGTCTGTTGTGGTGCAATAGTGTGTAGATTTGCACACCTTGGTAATGGACCTTCCTCTTTCTGTGGACAGTTCGGTTAGACTGATCACATTCGCTAGTGGCCAAGCTGGGTCGTAACTATCTTAATTAAGCTAAAAGATTTGACCGCATAGGGTGACATTATATTTTTTTTTAACTGCAAATCTTGAGTTTCATCCTTTTTGTAGTTTTTCCTCTGTGGTTTCCACTGGTTTATGTGCATGTCAAGAACCAGCCAAATTTTGACCCTAAGGAGAATTAGTGTCACTATGGTTAGATAGTATAACTGTGGTCCTGCTATCGAGCTCGCATCTGGAATGCGGTGGGAGCTGGTCTATCACCCCGGGCCGCGGGAAGATTCTGAGAGAGATAGGTGCACACAGTTCAACCATTTTTACGTGCGCGTTGTGCTGTGAGTAACCCGGAAATATTGGTGGCTACAGTGTGAACCTGTTGTCAATTTCTGCGGAATTCATTAATTTGTACCATAGGCGCGTGAACTCTTGAACGCCATAGGTAGAGACAACAGGCAGCTGAGTGAGTATTTACCGGGAATGCGGGATGTAGCATACTGTGCATGTAACTTGACTTCTTGCTCTGTGGTACATAGAGTGAGGACCTAGAGTGAAGTGGAGGTAACCCGGTTCAGTTCTTTCTAGTCAGTGTAATCTTAATATGATAACAAGAGAAGGATATGTGTACACTGTCAGGTAAATACATTGCTGAGAAAACATGCTGGTCAAACCAAAATACATAATGTGTGATTTAAGCAGACTAGGTGTACAGAGATTTCAGGAAGTGACTACCAGATGAGTATACAGAGGCTGAAAATCTGTCTTCCAGTCCTGTCTCTGTCTGTTTTCTCCAGAGGCAAGAGCGCTCCCCCACTTCAGATCCGCCACCGGTTATGCTGAGTAGGTAGGAGAACAAGGCGAAGGAGCAGAAGGAGCACTCGTATTTAGGCAGAAATATTAGAAGCAGTACAGCATTTGCAGGGGAAACCTTGGTTAACGCTCGTAGTCATTAACTCAGTGAACTTCCCTAAAGCCGTTCCGAAAATGTGGTGCTTCAAACTAATTAGAACAGTAAAGGAGTTTGGTAGATAGTGATATACGGTGTACCAATTTTCAGTAGGGAGCATAGCTGAGTAAGGCGCTCGAATTAAGATTTTTCTTGTTTTTTAATGTCACCTATAATTTGAGCATGAATAGGCAGTATTTGAGTGATGAAGGCCAAACTTAATTTGCCTTCTTCTCTTGCTTAACTTAGCAGATTGTCATCTTTATTTCTTTAACTTGCTTTTTACCTTCAGTCTGCGATATGTTGCATTAAGTAGAGATACTATTGTAATACATACTTTGCAATTACGACGTAAAAAATATCGTTCAGGAACGCTTTGAGACAGCGTCATTGTCAAGCAGTGTATTGAAAGACCAGTAAATTTATGCCGATGATGCAGAAATCATGAGAACGTTATATCGCTAATACTTCGATTCTAAGACCTGGTATGGAGCCAGCCAGATGATAATAAGCTGTGTAGTTCAGTATGGAACAGTTTCTTGTGAGCTTGCCTATTTAAACCAACTGTCTTCATTATCGCAGCATGTTTAGCCCATTCGCTTAAGAAAAGAGAAAAATCTTAAACGATTTTGAACGTTGACCCTGTGAACTGTTTTGCGTAAGCAAGACTACGTGACAGGTGGGGAAACGTACAGAACTCATACTGTGAAAACACTGTGATGGAACTCCAAGAGACTCGTTGTACGCAGTGATAGATGAACGCGCAACGTAGTTCTGTGACAGAGCAATGCAACCTGCCCACTTCACGGCGTTCGGCGGAAGGAACAGAACGCACGGAAGGGCACTAGGCTTTAAGGTGTGCGATTTCTTTGGAATTTGGTAATTGGCAGCGCGTACAAGAACAAAAGGAGTTTATTCCTATCACCACGGACTGGTCGGTGCCGCTGTCCCTGGCGCGCATCCCTGAGATGCAGTGAGTCACAGATGTATTCAATCACTCAGGGGATATTGTAGAGGGCATTAGGCAGGTAGGGTCATTGTGGTTAAAGACATAGTGCATTATATGACTTAGTAGGCATTTCATGTGTTATTATTGTCTGTCTCTTACAATGGACCTCTCATGTGTGTTCTTGCCCGTCTGTGCCAGTGGCACAGCTGACCACTGGGCTGGCCTCAAGTGTGACTGTGGCCACTCATATTTCGAAGAAGCCACCGGTCATTTAGTTATGTGAATAACGTGCTTGATTTCCCAGGCTGCCTGATTGTGATAATATTTTATTAAATAAGCAGTTGGCATGATCTTGGTAGGCTAGCTGTTATTTAGAATGGTAATACTTTCATTCGTTTATTTTTGATTATTTTTGTTTGTTTGCTTGGGTTTGTTGTTTTTTGTTTTAGTCTCTTGTTCTTGAAACTGGGCTTTTCCGTGTGTTAAACAAACTGCCATTTCGAAATGTAAAGAACCGTTGCGGTCTAGGATACTAGAGTTACAAACAGCAACAGAAATGTTAAAGTACAGATTGAAATCGATACGGTTTAATCACCCTATGCTGTATTTAAACCATTTGTTGCTGTGTCTTTTGAATGATCGTCAGTCTCTTGGCATATAGAGGCGAGTCAGCATGATATTTTAATCATTAGCACGCTAAAGCTGGCTACTGCTTGTTTCAATGATAGATTAGGAGGTTTGATGACTAGCTACTTTCTTTGGTGCATAAGATTGGACTGATGACGGGAAAATAATTATCCAATGTGTGTTGCCTTTTCTGGGATTATTGTGTTATTCCTATGGGATTATTGTGTTACTTACAATATTGTGCATTTTACTACCGTCTCTGTTTGCCAGCGCCATATTTCTTTCTTTCTCTCTTGTTTCTCTTTATGATCTTGTTCCGTCCTTCTTTCTTTAATTTTTTTTTTCTTCTTTCTAAACTATCGTGGGTGAGTGCAATTACCTGCTGTGATAAAGAGTTTAAGTACTTGCCTGTGATTCACATTAGCCTTCCCTCGCTTTCTTTCTTTCTTTCTTTCTTTCTTTCTTTCTTTCTTTCTTTCTTTCTTTCCTTCTGTCAGTGGTTCTTTGTTGCCTTTCTTTCATTAGCTCATTATTCATCCTTTCAGCCAATCCGTATATTACATAGCAAAGGGCGTTGGTCGCGATTACACTTCCTGTTTCAAGGTATTCAGTTTTGCCAATTGGTTGTCGTTTGAATGCTAGACACCACTCTCAACTCCAGTTTATGATTCATCCTTACTGTCTTTGTATGTGCCACCTGAGCTTGATATGTAAAAAAGAAAAAATATATCCGGGTGGGCTTAAAATATTGAAATTTTACTTTGAAGAAAGCCTGCTTTCAAGCCTAACACAGAATTTATTGGTCTACTTAAAGGTACCAAGCAGTTGCTTTTTCTGCGTGAGTTCTTTTGTAGATTATTAATATTATCCTATTATGTGAAGAAAGAATATAGTCCGAACGTTGTGCTAGCTTCTAGTTCCCACCCTCCGATAAAAAGTTGAAAGCGCGCAACTCCTGCTGACACAGGGGGTACCGTGCTTGCTTGATAGCAGATAAACCGTCGGCACCTGGTCAGTTGTCGGCTCCCAAGAAGACAGTGCCAGTGTAGGAATTAAATCTTTGCATATCAGGAGTCATGCTGCTATTTAGTCCTATGCAGGGATTCGTTCGCCTGAAGGGAAGGTGAGTTACCTTGAAGATGGTTCCCGCATCATTTAGTTTACCTTTACCTGTTGGTGTTATGTGTTTATCGTCTCTGCTGCCAAGTCGGACATTTATACTATCGCTGCCCAGTATCTTGTCCATGGGGAGATGGACGCTAGGCGAAAACGAGCGTAACTGAGGGCAGTGTTACTTTAAATTGGCATTAAGACAAAGAGATTTAAACATCATTAGGTTGCAAGGCCACATCATGTGGTGAAAAAATTCACTTCAGAGTTGTTGTTTTTTTGTTCAATTTACATTTAACTAGTATTTCACTACAATAATGAGATGTGCAATGTGTTTTCCACCTGAATTGTATTTAATAATGTAGTTAAGCCAACATTTGGCGATTTTATGGCACATTGACCACACTAAGACTTGTAATAGCTGCTGTCAAAGTGGCCAGCAGTATAAAAGAAGATGTGGTGTGAAATGAAATGCTTCGTCTTTTTTATTATTCAGCATGGCGTAGACTATGTCCCACGTGGTGTGAAGCCTCGAGTTACTTCAGTTTTGCATAGTTCCCTCAGATAATATACGTAGCATCTTCACGCTCATTTTACCTACACGTCCTGTTTCATGGCCTGTCATTAAATCATTTATGACTATGTCTGAGATGCCTGTTGATGATATGGGTGTATTGGTAAGACTGGTCTGCTCAGCTGGTGATGCCAGAAGTTCAGAAGGTGGTACAGAGATGTAGGTTGTGCATAAACTAGAGCAGGAGCTGCCATTGAGACAATGTGGATCTGCAGTGTTTTCTCGCTCCGTTCAACGTGATAGAGGCACTTTCAGAGCTTGATGATGTAGGATTGGGATATTCACCACTGTTAGAGATCCCCTGCCTTGTTCGTGCTGTTTCGAATCATGCTGCAGAAGCAGGTAAGAGGCATTTGACGTTGGACTTAATTCCATTGCGTTTCCTTCCTTGCCCGGAAGGAATGGTGCATATTCTGTAAAACGAAGAAGTGAACAAAAATGAGGATGATAATGACGATCCTTATCAAAATCAAGCGCTTGTGCAAACCCACAGTAACATGCTGAAAGTGATCAAAATAAATGACCCTGCTTCTCGTTATAGATCGAGTTGTTGCAGGTCAACACGCAAGTGGATCACAAAGATTCATGTGTTGTTGTTTTTTTTCCATTTCTATTTGCCATTCTCACTTTTCGTTGAAAGTTTCTTTTTGACAGCTAGTGAGAAAGAAAGGCACAAAACTTTGACCTCCTCATTGCCATATTGAAAACTCTCATGACGTTGACCAGCAGACTGTTGTGAACTTTCGAGTGTTGTTTTCTGTTAGTCACAACTTTTTCATACTTACATTTTATGTCTGTCGGAACTCCGCCCAGCAGTACCGCCTTTGTTACCGATTAAACGTAAACAGATTCTCGACAGCAAGTATGGGCGTAATCTTAATGTAAGGATTCTTGTCATTGATAGGCGTATAGGTGTCTGTTGTCTACTACTGGGCGAGTGTTTTTTTGTTAATAGACCTGCTGAAGTTAAAGTATTGTTGTCATGGGAGATGGCCTGATACACACGATAAATTAATATATTTCAAGTGTATTCTATGAAAACCCGATGTTCCAATAACCTACGAACACCTTGATGTTACCATAGACTATATTGTAGTCTTTGATGTTATCGTCTGGCTTTACTTGTAATGAAAGCTATGAATATCAATGAAATTGTTAAAATCTGCCTTTTCAAAAGCTGAGTTTAAGCATTGCGTATTGTTTGATTTCCCAGCCCATACAGATGTTGCATGTGAGCAGAACAGGAAACTAGGCCGGGTAGGAATGGTGCGAGGAAAAGAGGGAACGTCATCTGTTGAATAATTGTACTCTAACTAGTAGTGTTGTCCTCTCTCGCATTTCGGATACAAGACGAGACATGGGCGAAGGTAAAGCACTCGCATAGGCACTTCGAAATGATTGAGCAAAGCGGGAGTACTAGCCTAGCATGGCCAGTGGAACTTGTGTGTTGATAGGAGTAATGAGAGGGCAAGAGAAGAAGTAATCTGTAGGAGAACTGCACTTTTATACATGCAGTCTCATCCTCTGTCGCATTGTAAAACATAATATTATGAAGGATAAAGGCGGAAGTAAATCTCTTGCACTAAACAGTTGCCATTGAAATGAATGAGCAGACTCGGGTACCAGCATTGCATGGCAAGTGGAACTCGTGTGTCAACAGGAGTTATGAGAGGGCAAGAAGAAAATTCTCTTGTAAAATGATTCCATTTTTAAACATACATCTCGTTCTCCCTGGCATTTTAAATACAAGCAGCATAGGGTGGATATAAGTGAAAGTAAATCTTTTGCACTAGGCACCTTTGAAATGAATGAGCAGACTATGGGTACTAGCCAGTGGAACTCGTGGGCCTCGTTGAGCTGGAAAGAAGAGGCAAGCAGCAGGTACAGCCAGTCAGCATAACTAATTATCTAATTTTGTACTAATTAGTCGAAAGTGGCAGCCACCTAACGGTCAGTGATTGAATGTCCAGTATATCACTGCGTGTTACTATCAATCTTTCTTGACTGGAAAATGACTGAATACCTCTGCAATTATATGATTTACAAGATGGATTGCGTTAACAGCTTTTACTGTTACATCAGCAGTTTCGTTAAATTTCCCCAATGGTGCAGCACTTGTAGGAGAATGTTCTTTGGGTACTCCTTAAAAGCATTATCACGAGCAATACTCATGAATGAGCAAACACCACTGAGCTTCAAAGTTCTGTAAATGCCGTTCTCTTCTCTAGGATTTGGTATTGGCGGATCTCAGCGTGACATGCGAAAATTACTTTCTGCTTTTACTACTGGTAAGTAATTTGTACAAGGGCGATAACCCGCAAAGGAAATGCAAATGTGATTATTTCTAGTCAGTATGCCTCATTATTTGGGCATTACCGATTAGTTTTGTTTTTCTGTCAGTACGAAGCAGGATGCCAATTTAGTAATTTTGTGTTTAATTGCAACACGTCTGATTACTCGAGACTTCTGCGCCTATTCAGGCACCATTTGGGGCTCAAGAAATGCCTTCTCCAACTTTTCTTCACAATTAAAAACCTGGTGAAAAAAAAAATCCAGTTCTGCAGCATGCATCCTCATTCATCTTCAGCAGTTCGTGAGATGTTATGGTTTTGCTACAACCCACAAATTGATTACTTGCATGTTGAGCCATACGTTGGAATTAATGCTGAGTGACATTGATTTAGAGAAACATTACCTCTTCGTAACCAGTTTCTGATACAGCAATAATGGAAATAAATCGGCATACACCAGGGAACAGTAAAGTCCGGTAAAAGAGTTTCCGCCTCCCTTCCTCTCTGTTTTTTTTTTTTTTGGTTATTGTTTTTTGCTCCTTAAATGACAGTGTTTCACTACCACATCTTGTTCCCCAGGATCTTTTTTTCACCTTCTCTCTATCAATCTATCATCATTACCAGTCGCCGTCAGTCCACTTTGTTCGTTCATCTATTCGTGATGCTGTAGCAGAACTTGTCTCCCATTAGTCATGAGCTGCGCCCATGATGTTAGGCAAAGTAGCCCGTAGTTTCAACTTAAGAATGGGTGTGTGTATTAGGTAACAGGAAACAGGTGAATGGCGATCCCATAAACTTTACCATAGCCATGTTACTTCATTCAGTAAACAAAGTTCACTGTAAATTCGCGTCCGAGTACAAGTTAATACCTTGAAATAGATGTCTGCACTCTTTGTTTATTCGTCCACCTGTACTCAAAGATAGTTTTTTTCCTCCTTGCAAACCGTTCATGCTGATGCTGAGGGTATGTCATGTTTATGCATGACTCCAGCTGGCTGTTCTTATTGCACAAGTCATTGCTCTCTCCCTTGGCAAAATCTGTTGCACAAAGGTAGAGTTCCCTCCCTATCCATATGTCTGTGGCACGCGTTGCATCCCCTTGCCAGGAGTCTAAATAGGCCGCTGCTTGTTATTATTAGGAAACTATTAAGTCTCGAATTGCAAATTTCACTTCTGTCATGTTGTTTTTTTCCTCGTCCCAGTCAATGTAAACCGGTTTTAATTGGGATTTTACAGAACTTAAGCAGTCTATCTAATGTCATTGTTTTCACTTTGAAATATCATTTGCATAGCAAGTTTACGCCGTTAAAGGTTTTCTTTTTTTCTTCTGTGATGGAACATGTTCATCTTTACACGGACCAATGTAGCGTTAGTAGTTCTAGACTGCTTTAAACGCTACTTCTGCCCTGTATCTGTGTTGGGTTGACATCAAATTAAATCTGTATGTGTGAACTCAGTTGAGAGCATTTTTGAGTAGCAGTCTAGGCCGTCAGAAAAAAATAATGTGTTTAAAACGTTGATGGAATGGAACGTATTAGTGATCATAAGGAAGAGTTTACGAGAGCAGATTTAATATATTTTACCTGGCGAAAACAGAAAATTCGTAAAAAGTGTACATTTTGTCAGTTCCAAAGTCCAAAAAGAAAAAAAAAGGGCTTAAATGAAAAAAAAATTGAGATTACCAAATGATGTTCGACAAGAGAGAGAAATCTTCATTTTTTAAATTTATTTTGGAAGAGAAAGTGAACCTGATGATTGCAAACAAAAGAGGATAGAGGAGCTGCTGATTATCTAAAAAGAGAATAACGCAGTAGGTGCCGTATTTCATTGTAATAAAATATTTCTTTCCCTATCAGGTAAAAGATAATAGATACGCCCTAATAAACCGCGCATGGCTGACCCCACTAGCATTCCAGTATTAATTGAAACATAGAGACGACTCAGGGGTGAGTTTTGCCGAGTTGACATTCTCTGGTCTACAGGAGGAACTCTGGCAGCAAGGTAAAAGCGTACCGAGATCATGCTCGCGATTCTTCACTGACTTTTGTTGCAGTGCATTTTTTTTTATTTGCAGATCCTGTTAGTTTTGTTGAGTTTTCTTTGGTACGCAGAAAAACTCTGGCTGCTAGATAAAATGAACCCAGCCCACGTCTGCGTGATTCTTTAGAAACTTTGATGGTGCATGTATTCATTTTTCATGGATTCGTCTTCTTATTTACGGTTATGACGTGTGGCTGTTGGTTAATGGTAAAAGAGTAAGTGACTCACTGGCATGTGTAGGGGGCTGTTATCGATAGCTTGTATGCCGGTACCTAGCAGCGCAATAGTGATAAAGGGAACCAGCAATGCATTTTTCCTTTCTTCGTGAGCATTGTCAGTGATGTGACTTGTGATAACCGTTACATTATCGTTCAAGCTGATCGCAGTGTTATGTCATTGCTCTCAAGCGTATTATGTATGTGGTGACTTTTAATAAGTGCCCATGTTACACTGTTGTGTTGTGCATAGGGATGTGACCAGTGAACGCCATTCTTAGAAAGGTCGTCACAACTTCAGAGCACCTGCCAGTGCATTATTTAAGTCATACAATTAATTCATCGAAAGAAGTTGTGTCCAGTTTATATTTGCCATTCACTCAGGATGCATTTGTATATTTGTCATTCACTCTGGGGGCATTTGTTTTTTATCATTTATTGAGAAGAGGAAGTCAACAGACTACACAGCCCTTCATTAACGTATTTTAACCTCCCGCAGAACCAGTGCAAGGTGTAGCTGAATGAGAGACGCTGTCTGCATCGCCAGACAGTGGAGTTTATCTCTGCTTCCCCCAATTTTTTCCTTTGCTTTAACGATGGCAGGAATGGCAATGCCAGGATGTTATTGTGCAGAGAAAAAAAGTGTGGAAGATACGATATGCATCGGTGAGATTATTTTCTCTAATTTGTTGTTGCCTTTTTTGGGGATTTGACTGTTGCTTTTCTTCTTTAGCCTATCATGACACGGTATCTACTGTCGACACTTATGCTCCTGTCCTGTGCTGCTATTTGCACCCCGATGAATGAGTATTTTTTGGACAACCCCAAAGAATGAGCATACTCAGGATTTCATGGATTTATGTGTGCCATGTGTATCTCCATATTCATCAGTTTCCTTTGACAGCATACAACAGTTCGGTGGAGTTTCTTGTCACTCATCCTATCGATATTATTTGTTAATGGCAATCTCCGAACTTCACTTTGCCAAAAAATGCGAAAGATGGCACATGCATCAAGTGGCTTTGAATATCATCTGTTTCTTGTTTTATGGCGGCTGTTTTTATGGTACCTGTGTTTACTGGGAATTGAGGAAACCATCGCTGTCGTGCATCGCCTTTTAGCACCTCTAGGAAAAAGCGGGCACGAGCATGCTGTGACTATTATTGTTTACCTTCGCATGTAGTGAATATGCTGCCGTGCAGTGACAAAACACTGTATTATCGTTAATACGTGTATTTGGTTATGAGCAGTTCCGAAGAATATCACGCCAATTATGCTATTTTGGAAAAGTTTTGACTTAACAGCTATTAGTTTTGGCTGTTTCTAGTTTTGGCTGTTTCTAACAGAAGTTATTTTATTCTTGATGTATGAACTGAAACTGGTCGCTGTAAAGTCAGAGCTTTTCAGAGACTGGCATAACTGACATGGCATTCTGTTGGATTTGCTCCTGTGTGATTAAACGATGTTTTGTTGTTGCACAACAGCCGGAGACCTACTGTTGTAAATATTGTTTTTTTTAGTATGAAAGGATTCGGGGTGGAAAACAAAGAGCGGGGCACCGGGTCCATGGCTTGGTGGTTTATCCTATAATCTGATACAGCCACCATGTCAAGGCCTTTTTTTCCTCGTTTTCCATTGTTTAGGGAGATTGATTACTCTAAAATCACAGGATGCTAGGTTGTTGCTTCTGTTGTAAATCGTACGAAAGGAGAGGCTGGATTCCCTACAGTGTTGTTTATTGGTTATGTCATACTCCGTCATTTCTACAAGGGCATTGCTGTTACTTAACGTACTTAAAGCTGACCGGGAAACAGAAATGTATTATGTTTTTATTAAGACACGATCGCCATCGTTACCTTCTGCCCAGGCTTACGTTCACAGTAAGAGGAGAAACATATGGGACTACCAAAGCACTTTCATAACCGCACAGCTCATTATTTCTGTTTACATTCCTACGGCAGTAGATATTTGTTAGAATAGTTATGCTTTCGAGGTTTCTCCGCCTTATTTTGACATTTACTGCCAAGCGTCATGTTACTGAAATTAGATTTTGTACCTAGAAATTAGCAGTTCTCTTTGAGTGATTCTGGCAGGTAGGAATGAGGAACATTTGGGGGGAAGCACAATCTTATATCTGTGGCCGAACATGAGCTTTGAGGGGGGTTTTGCTTGACGATACTAAGGAACCAAGTAAGTTGCATTTCTCTTCGGAAAAATAAATTAGAGTGAAATTTTTGTGCAGTAGAATCTTAATGCTGATGCTCGCAAAAATGATTTGCTCATAATGTCAGCAATGTAACAGTAAGTTTCCCTTCTTTCCTTTAACTTCAGTTGACCTTTCAGGGAAGTCAGTGCTCATCAGCCTCAGCCACAGGGGGCATTTTTGGTAAACTTTGAACTTTTTAGTCGAGTTCGTGATTTTGACGACACCCTTTATAGATCTAATGAGCGTTGTTCGATTCGTTATTCTTGGTTCCCTGCGGGCAACTTTGTTTTACGCCCACTGTATTTACAAGTGTGTGGACATGGCAGCATTCTGTAGAAATATGTTGCTGATGAATTTGCCCAGCTGAAGAAGAAAATTCGGGAAAGCGGTGTATAATTTCAAAGGATGAAGAACGTGGGAAGGATATGGGAAACGGAGTGTCTTAATAGGAAAAGATCAGAATATCCTTCAATCAGATGGTAAACAGTAAATAACAGGCACAAAAACAAAATTACTGTCGGAGGGATGCAGGTGAAGAGGGCCGAGTAACTGTGGGAATGTCCCGTTTGCAAGGAAGTGGCTTCAGTGGGAATGTCCCCCGTGAAAGGAAACCGATTCTTATAGGAATGTTCCCTTTGCAAGAAAGCCGGTTCTCATGGGAATGTTCCCTTTGCAAGAGAGCCGGTTCTCATGGGAATGTTCCCTTTGCAAGAAAGCCGGTTTTCATGGGAATGTTCCCGTTGTAAGAAAGCCGGTTCTCATGGGAATGTTCCCTTTGTAAGAAAGCCAGTTCCTGTTGGACTGTCCCCTTTACATCGGCTCCAAAGGAAATGCCCCATTTTGCTAAGAAACCAGCTGTCGAACACGTTACAAATAAATACTCATACTCACATTCGTGAATTCAACTGTCTCTGTAAACCAGTCATACCACGGAAGTCAGTAAATAAAATGCTACTTTCGGCACGTTTACGAGGTCAACGGAGCTTCGTTTTTGTGCCAAATCACCAGTGGTTTCAACCTACCTGTGCTTCCACGACATAGATATTTCACTTTCCACTTCTGTTCCTTCAAGGTCTCCACTTGAAAGTTTGCTTGCGAAGGTGTTATGGGTTGTGTGGTTTTAGTTAAATGTTTGAAGTTAATGGCCCAATGAGGCCTCAGAAAAGCTGTAAAATCGTAACATGCTGAGACGTTCGGCTTCAGACGGATAATAAGACTTCGTACGGTTATTCACCTTTTCCTCTGACAGTTAATAAAATAGAAATGGTAATAATAAACAAAAGTAGAAGTTTGCATCTGGCCTGTCTTGTCAGCTAAATGGCAAATGGGCAGTGGCGGAATGTTTCTGTGTTTGATTCGCTCCATGTCCCTCAGTCTTTTCTCTCCCTCTGTTATTTCTTTAATGCCCTTTTCTCTATTAGGCTCACGGGTTAATGTACCCTAGTTACCTGTCTTTTACGTTTAAACTCCAGCCTTGGTGCTTACTGATCCAGCTCTAGCTGTGAAACGGAAATGTAGTGAGTTATATGCATATGGCATTATTTTCGTATCACCTTCACGCAAGTCTTACACTTACCTAGATCATAATTACCTCGACTGGAATTTGAATCATGATGGTCAGTTGACCCCAGTGTTTATTAAAAGGAAGAAAAAAATAGAGGGGAATGCCTAAAGTAGCGGGGTAAGAGAGGACAGGTATACAAAATGCAGAAGTGTCTTACGCCTATAGAAACACTGTCCAGGATTGTGTTTTCATAAACTGCTCTGCTGTAGGAACACACCTGTATTGCGTTATTTTTTGTCATCGTTCATGATCATAGTAAAGAAAATGAAAAAAAGGAGAAGGTAGCGAAAGAATTCGATTGACGTCATATTGAACCAAAAAAAAAAATTTACTAGTCTTGCATTGTGTGAAGCGATTTACACTGTTTTGCATTTGGTTTAGATTTATGTCTGGAACTAATGAGATGATCCTCGTAGCGTGATATCTGTGACATTTATGTTGTACTGACTCAGGCAGAGTGTCCAGAAACCTGACCAGTTTGTGGTCATGACACACAGATGGTCGCTAAATCACATTTGGCATGTAGAGTCTCAAAATTGGCAACTCCACTTTGTGTTTATAAGTTTGCTGGCGGTCTGCGCTATTTCGGTTGTTTCCGGGTCTGTGGTAAAAATTCCTCTTCCTCATTGTGGGGATTGCTCTTTTCTTGCTTTCCTGGAAGATAACAGGTGATATCATGCAAACAGGATTGCCCTCCGGGAGAAGGATTGGATAGGGGAGGGAGTGGAACAGATTGTCTTAATTTTTTTCCTAGAAACAAGTTGCATAATCCCAGGTAACAGGTAAATTTTCTCTTGGCACAAGCCTCATTATACACGTCAAACGCATTTTATCACTGTGTCTGCCTTCACCTGGCGGCATACACTTTTTTAATCATATCAGTATTTATGTTACATAACGCAAAGAGTGTTTTTCTTTTTCCAGGAACCGAAGGCAGACCGCACGGATGTGAGCGGGAGTGAGTGCGCCAATGCTTCAGGGGATATGCCAGCATCCATGAACCATCATTCTATCAATGTTAAAGGTAAACACTAGGAGGCGACACGCACCTACTTGACTTTCTTTTTTAATCCATTGTGGATTATAGTTATAGAGGATGACAAGGAGTTGTTTCGGTTACAACCAGCAGCCTAGACTATTGATGTTATTGATACA
>JAWQUT010000046.1:1984947-2044947 GCA_033807755.1 Ellobium chinense | reverse complement strand
CACCTGCCAGTAGACCAGTAAAAGTTGTAGATAACACATATCTGTTCAAGTGTGTTTTTTAAAGTTAGCGGCCTTAAATAAAGTGCATATCTTATTTTGGCCACCCGGTATAAAATGGTAGATCTAGATAATACATGCCCTGATATCTGCAACATGAAGGTCAAACCCCTTTTTCTTGTAAAGTTTTTTACCGGATGTTGTCAGTTCAAGTTTTTTTTCTCCCTAAATGCTCGTTGGATGGTAAAACTGTCGTTTCGGCTGTAGATTCCTGTAAAATTCTCACCTGACGAAGGAGATTTGAGTTAAGTTTGAAATCGTGTCAAAAAATCGTAAGTTATGGTGCATTAACATCTCTCTCTCTCTCTCTCGCCTCCCACCCCCGCGCCTTCGTCCTTCACCCCTCAACCTCTCAGTTTTCTCAATTAAAATCACAGCAGTCCCTGTCTTCGTTTGTGTATGAAAGTGTCCGTATCATCTTACTTTTCCATGCCTTCTTTCCAGACTGTGGTCCCTGCCAGCCCACCTACCGCCAGGAGTCCCCTTTCAGTTACACAGCAGGCACAGCCGCTTGGTCCATCAAGGTTGTCAAAGATCAGACAGGTATGAGATGGATCCTCTTTTAATTGGATTTTTGTTATGACTCGTTTCTGCTGTTCAGTTTCATTTAGCTCGCAGATCTCTCTTTTCATTCATGCTGTTAAGTGTTAGTGAACATAGGATTAATATTTTCCTTCAGAGTTTAGTTCCCGATAGTTGGTGTTTTGGATTATAGAAGTTGAAGTTTCAGAATGAGATTATTTCATTTTGAGTTGTCTTTAGAATGAGCACTTGCCGCGGCCTATGTTGTATACTGTGTATTCATGTTAGAAGTACTGTGCTTTTTAGATATTTTCTTGTTGTGTCAGCTAGTGAGATCACTGGGCTAAAATCATTATAATATGTTATTATGTAGGCTAAAATTATTATACATATGTTATTATATAGTCTAAAATGAAGATGACATTGTTGTTGATGCAAGGACCTCAGTGGTTTGTGTGTAAGTTTTTTTGACTCACTTTTATCAGATCAGAGTTAGATCTGTATTTCCACTGTAACATTCGTTACAGAAAATGCATATTAGCTACCACTGGACAGAATTTCGGCAGACAAGTAGACAGACAATCTGATAGAAGGATGGATGTATCAACATTCTTATAGGAGAACTATTTAAGCCTGGAGAGATCAAAAACGCAATTTGTTTTTGTTAATTAAAAAAAGTCATGTTGATATTCATGGTTTGGGAAACTGACTTCGAATTCATATGTCGGTTCAGCATAAGTTCACACTCATTTGTCGCAGTTGTATTCTTGATAACCTCAAAGCAGTTTGAACTTGACCATATTAAGCAGTGACATCACTAGCATACCTGAGTAACCAGTGGCACCTAGGCAGTATATCATGACTTTGACATATCCTGTCTGGTCCCGTATAGCCAGGTTTGACACGGGCACCGTGTGTCCACATTTAATAACTTCAGCTTCATGAATAATTACATACATTACCGGCTACAGTTCTCTTGAGAGACGTCTAATGGCACTTCCTATCTTGAAATGATGCAGTCTGCTGTATGTCAGCTAAAATCGTTTTAGCAGGTCTTGTTTCGTAATGCCCGTCTTGCCTACCTGTAGCTTAAAGTTATGAAGGGAAGGGAGTGGCAGAGATAATGCTGGTGCATGAAGGTACATATCATAAATTGTTATATTTCATTTTTGTGAAATCAGTAGGTCAAAAAGTTAACACATATTATAGCCTTTGGTATTCCCTTTACCGAGACCCACGTGGTGCCTTGCTTTTGTACTTTAATCACAGTAGTGTACATACTCTGAACTGAACGCACATTTTCGAACTTGCCTGGTGGCAATAAGATATTTATGGTAAAAATTATCTTTAGTCATCACCAAAATAGACTCTCTGAATGACGAATTTGAATCGTTTTGCATTGGATTTGGTATTGCAATTGCCTTTGAGACTGGTCTTTAAATTGTAAGTGTTGACATGTTGCTATTGGGATGTTTGTCAATATTTTGTATGCTATTGAGAAGTGGAATTTCAAATCTGTCACCCGCTTGTGTGATACAAGAATGTATTCTTGGTATAGTGAGGTCTGGTCATCTGCAGCGGCGGATGTTGCATCTATTCGTGCAGTGGAATTGATGTGTGAACACAGTGCTGATTCGAATGTCTACCTTGGAGCGCTTGATGTGTGATATGCGAAAAACTATTGCTCCTCTCTCGCGAGGATATCGAAGTTCAACTAAAATGTGCCGTAATATATAAATTGACTCAATGATGGCCAAGGGCAGATGTGGAAGAAAGCCTTTATATTATTATGTATTCTACAGGTAGAAAGAAACGCCGATGAGGCAGCTGTCATATGTCATAGCTTGATACTGCAAAGGTATGCTCCATCGAAATGACTGTAACGTATTACAGCTGTGGCGTTGAGACATAGCCATGATGTTTGCAAAGCCTAGGCCAGAGTCATAACTGGCTTCTTAAAGCACAAACGCACTATCGTAATGAAGAATAAATAGTATGGATATTCCTAAGATACCCAGAACAGTCGACATTCTTTTCTGCGTATATGATTTATATCAGCGGGTTCTCCTGGGATGCCGTGATCTATGAACTGGGGGATGTAGTGTGAAAGGGAATCTCACATGCACTTCCAAAGCCGACCTGGACGCAGCAGTTGTTGTTAGAAATGATCTTGGAAAGCTGATGGATATTTGCAAAAGTGTTTTAAAAGTTTGTGAAATTGTTTGAGCGTGAACTTTTTAATTGTGGCTTTCAGTAGTGTTTGGAAGTTATTTCTGAGGAACGGGGATTGCATTGACGTCGTTATATCAGTTTAGCTCCTCACACAAGCTGTTAAAAATGTGATCATGATATTGCCGGATACAGCGGAAACTTTTTATTAAAGCAAGACTTGCACATAATTACACGGAACCTGTTCCGACTTTGTCAGAATTCCGACATCTTTTTGTATGATTAACATATGACTAATGGCGTTTTTTATGGCGCTTCGCTCCGTGCAAACGTTTCCTACATTTTTTAATGACCTGGTTCCATCCCTGTTAATCGGAAATGGGGTCTGATGCTCATTTTTAGGGGCCTGGTTTGTTGAAATCCGGAGTAATTGAGATTTTAGGAACCTTTCATTCTACTAAATTTCTCACAAAGACATAAATGTCATTGTCGTCCGATGTGCCACATTCTGTCAAGTTTGATGAAGTCCTGAGATTCATACGTCAAAGTCATCAGCTAACTAAGTGGAAAACTGACGGTCACCATTGTGATGTACCATGCATGCTTGCAGGCACTTCACGGCACTTCTAACAACAACTCGCTTTAAGTGCAAAGCTGCTGAGCCGAAAAGAGTGGGGCTTTTAGTATTCAGGCTTCATTAGTCTTGGCCTAAGTGAAAAAGCTGGTCAAGAGAATTCAGTGGTACTGTGATATACGCCTGTACTCCAGAATTGCTGGGACTGGATGAAGTTGCTGGAAAGTAAATGGACGTCATTTCCGCTGAAATAGTGCAGTGGAAAAGGTGGGGTTGTGATTTCAGAGGTGCAAAGGCCACTGTCAGCACTGTTGATGCCACTTGGGCTGTAGATAAGGCACACGCCTTCATGAGCATTCCAGTGCTTGCATGTAAACTGCAATTTGGAGGTTCATGTGAAAGAAACCATCGCCAAGTTGTCTTACGTGAGAATTTATCGAATGGAGCAGGATGGCAGCTTGCTTCGTTTATCACGATTAGCCATGACTTCAGGCGCACTATCTTCTGAGTGTGTGATAATAATTGGACTATAAAACTTCGTCTCAGAATTGAGGAGAGTAGAATGGAGTATTAGAATAGAACTTTTCTATGGGAAATGAACCAGTTGCCATGAGTAGAGTGCCGTGGAGGTAAGCGAGCTAATTTATAATAGTCACAGTCTCACAGGTCCTATTTATTATTAAGACCACATGGTGTGCTCCTCTTATCCTTAGGGGTATGGGTTTTTTGTTTTATGAAGGTCTGTATCCTGTTCGTAACACGTTCGTTGCGTTTTTTTAACACGTTCATCTTGCTAGCAGAGAGTACATCTACCTAGGGGGTTGTTACCATTGTACGTACGTGTCGCGAATTGGCGTAAGCCTGCAGCCACTGTTGTGACTCGGTCATGATCTGTTAGTTCAAGGATAGCGAGGCAAAAGGTTTCGTGAAGCGTTGGAGTAGTTTCGGGCCTGCTTTGACACTAAGACTTGTGTTTGAATACCTTGGAAACAATGGGCGTCACGGATAAATCTTTGCCAGGTAAATAGAATGCATACGTAGACAACTGCTTCTTTTCGTAATACTGGAACATCACTGTGCAGAGGTATATCTTCTGTATTTCTTGGGACATTGATGTTGATTATAATAATGTTAACATGCTTTTATTTATCAGTATTGTTACTGTTTTAGTGTTACTGTTGATATTATCCGATCAGGTCTTACTTTCTTATGTCTTGTTATCAGACGATACCTTTGCGGCGTATTAGAATAGCGCTGCATAGCTTATGCTAAAAAAGTCAGAGTGTGAGCATGTTACACCTCAGTTAAAAGAACTTCATTGGTTTTCTGTGAAAGCAGGAGTTGATTATAAACTGACATTGATTTGCTTCCGAGATTGAGGTAATAACTGTCCATCTTAGTTGTCTGATCTTTGAGTGCCTTGCACTCCAAACAAGAAGGCTTAGATCCTGCAACTCACATTTCATGGCAGTTCCGCGAGTCAGTTTTGATATGTTTTGATAGCACGCATTCACATGCTCAGATCCATCAATTTGTAGTGCTTAGTTAGTCAACAAGAACGTTACGATGCGTTAAAATTAAACTAAAATATGCCCTGTAAACACCTGTCAGGTAAGATCCAACTCAATCCATATGGAAAGTGATGTAGAGGCGTGAGAGGGAAGTGGTAGTTAAAGATTAGGATGTGAATGAGGGAAGGACAGAGAGAGAGCGAGAGCGAGAAAGAAGTGAGAAGGATAGTCTTTTTTTTGTTGTTGTTGTAACTGATTTTGTGAGCGCTTAGGGCTAACGCTGAGGAGTGGGCGCTATAGAAATGAACTTTATTATTATTATGTCTCTCTCGTCGCTTACATGATATACCGAAGTCCAGTCTAGTGTGCTCAGTGCAGTCCTGACTAGAGATTTTCTCTATCTCGTCCTCTTTCGGTCCGATATCCTCAATATTTTAAGCTATGTGAGTACTTCATATCCCACACGTTTCTTTCCACTGGCCCACTTCAGATAGCCTAATTCTGAATTCTTCCAGTCCTGTCATTATTTATTTTGATAAACGACGTTCAGGAATCCACGTCAAAGAATCCTAATCCTGCGGCAAGAACTAAAAGGAAGACACCCTTCTCCCACCTATGCTTCTCGCTGCAACACGTATCTTTGTACGTAATTTAATGTCTGTAAGATCCCGCTCATCTCTATCTCTTATGCCCTGGGGTTGCTGACTGGCTGTGTCTATTAAAGTTGGAGGTATTCCTCGCATGGGTTTGCTGCAAGAAGTCTTGATTTTAAGAGGTTAGTTTCACAATCTTTCTGCCGTTAAATCGTGCCGGTGTAGAGATCTTTTGAAATTATTTGTATTCCATGAATTTGGTCAGATTTCTTAACAGTGATCAGAGCTTTGCGATATCTGCGGGATAAAATGTGAGTAGGGCTATATTTGTACTCCAGATTCTAATCTTGTTGGATAATTGCACGCATGCTTGTTTGTGCATAATGGCTATCAGTATCACTAGACAGATAAAATTTTAGCATGGATTTGAGGCTGGAAAAGATTAAACCGTGTAAATAATTACCACTGGCAATATAAAAAGAGGTATTCAAAACCATTCCAAGCTGGCTCTAGACCAGAATGTGGTACTCTGACCATCATCATAGGCTGAAGCTCTAATTGATCATGGAGATAATAATTGACATTTTATTTGAATTAACGGCGAGAAGGGAATAAATAACGATAATCTCTACCGCTGAAGCTGGCTGGACAGTTTCACTGCATGTTGTTTACAGATTTGCAGGGAGATTCAAACCTTGGCAGCAAGTTTCGTCAGTTTATAAGGGAAACCTGTATTCATCCAATTAGAAGGTGGGACTTTTGACTATTTGAAGTGCGACAAATAAATCACCACGGATTATGAAGCCGCATCTTTCGTTAACGAATATTTGAGTAGGCGAGTGGCGGCCATACTATTATTGTTCTTGTCTCTTATCTGGAAAGGTACTAAACACTCAGTCACTTCTCTGCCTATAGTTTTCCGGGTGCATACTGGAAATTCCTAGTAAACTGATTAACTCCTATTATCGTGTGCTGGCGTTCTAATATGGATTATAAGCAGTGATTATGGTAGAAATCTTCAGGTGTCTTCCAAGTCTAGAAGAGCACTACTTTGATGTTTAATTATGATTATTAGACACGGATTCAAGCATATTTTAAGGCCATGCAAGCATATATAGATTAGAATCCGAGGACTGTTATCCATGTGTAATATATATATATATGTTATACCTAATGCTGTTGACTACCTGTTGTCGATATTGATACCTCACTTAGCTCAGTTTGATCAAGTTCAGTGCTCCCTTTTGAGTCACTGCGTTTAGGCCATTATAGTAGATTATTCAAGTAAGTGCACCCTCACTCTTTATTCAACGAAAAATGATTGTTGACACACTTTGTCATCGCGCCTGCAATACTGAACTACCATTTGCAGGGTTATTCTCAGTAGTGCAGTAAGTAGATGAATGGTATTCAGGCTGATATGTTACCGTTTAGGAAGTTTGCAACAACACTGTCTTAATTAAGATTGTTCGAAGTCCATAAAATCAACCTACAGTTTGAAATCTTACTACTCAAAGACTGCACACCCACGAGAGGAAATCCCATGGTAGACAGATTGTAATATCATGGAAACACTTGTCCATTTTATTTTTAATATGCTGAAATTTATATGTGATTGTTCATGTTTCATGTTAGCATGGTTATGCAAGGCGAAACGTGTCCTCGTCAGCACCTTTTACCCAGAAATAGAGAATGTGTGTAAAAAAAAAAAGCAAGCTGGCTTATAATTTCCATTGCTTAAAGGCCAGAAACAAACTTACCTATAAAATGATATGAAGGAAGTTGATCGAAAAGCATTTGGTTATTTTGGGATTTTGCGAACATCTTCAAATCAAAGCAACCTGTGAATCTAGTAGCAAATATAAAAACAACTATACGTAGCTGAATTTTCTGTTTGTCTCTTTGAGAGTTAAACACTGGTTTTACGTTCTCAGCGAGTTTTAGTACAATTACCCGTTCGTGCTCTTTATGCGTTACTTTTATATACGTGACTTACATTATATGCAGTCCTCACAAGAACATATTAGTCTATGTGTTGTGGCACAACTTCAGTTGCGCTTGGGTGAACTTACGTCGCGTATTCCAGCTTAACACTGCGGTGTGTGCAAGACACTGATCCATACCTTGAAAACAGCACAACTCAACAACTTCGAATCTCATGTACTCGAAACTCACATTCTCATTATAGGTTGCAGGAGCTAAATAGTAAAAGCGTCTTTGAGCCATTTGATAAGATTTTCTCCTCTAACCACAGGAATATTCCGAGATGGCCAAGGTTAACCTTCATGCTTAGTGCCATCACTCTGTNGAGAAGTGTGACCTTTATACAGATTCTTCACAATTTTAATTTGGATGAAAAGGGGTTACAATGTGGTCTTCTTTAGCAGACCACAAACCCACACAAACGGAATTCCTTGAAGCCATTGGGAAACACTGCCTGCAACAATATTATTCTTTTTACAAATTCAGGATTGATTTTCACCACTTTTGCTTTGTGATTTCATGTTATACGATTATTTCTACTTTTCTTTCTACTTTCTACTTATTTATACTCTGCCATTATTGACTTCGACAGTCCACTTTGTTTTTAAATGCTCTAGTCCTGAGGCGCTCATTTTTTGTATCATATTCCACTCACGAACTTGCACACCTCAAATCGAAATCAGAGACTGGTCTACTGAAAACTGAGTACGTAAAGAAATACACTGAAAAAGGTTTCAGGGAGTATACGGTATAAACATTATATACAGATTTAGCATCCTTTACATTGTGACTTAATTGTTCTAGTGGTTTTTTTCTTTTTCTATGTTTCGTTTTTTTTTTTTCGGAGGGGAGGACTGAGGGAGGGAAGGGGGATTTTATTTCAATCCAAGAGGTCTTCATAGAGCATCTACCTTGCTTCTTAATCACAACTTTGCAACTTCTAGCGGCCTGGCTATGAGAAGAAAAACAAGATGGCATGCGACACGGTTTTGTGTGGCGGTCACATCTCGCGTGGTCATTGTTATTGTGACCTTCTTCCTGATCCTCGTTCTCGTGTGCTCTAGCGCGTTTTGAAGATACCGGCAACCCCAAACAATAAGCTGTTAATAGCCCCTTCAGTACTTATAGAGCGGACAATGCCACTGTGTCCTGGTAAACACTCGGGTGGAAATGACCGAACTGGGAGATTTCACTTGTCACTTCGAATTTATTTTCACGGGTGTCACAGAGCCAGAGTATTTTGTCACCTGTTTCAAGACTAAACTACGGAGACGGTTCAAGTGTCTTAGATTTATCTCCAAAGATCAGCTGTTTGGTGTTACATAATTCCATGTGTCTCGGCCTATCAGGATGACTATTGTAGTGCTCTACTCTAGGAATGAAATCCGTTACCGGGATTGTTTGTGTAACTGACATAACATATTATATATGTATTGCTACTGTAGCTTAGGTGCACCCGTGTCAGTGGCATTCGCCGAAACCTCGGAAGATTATGTTGCTGTTGATAAAACTTTTTATGGCTCCAGGAAAATATCAGATTGCGTGATATGATGAATCATATCACTATGTTGGCTCCGGATCGAACACTGCCTCTGAGGGCGCAGCTGTACAGAATGCCAAGTGGTATTTCTTTCAGAAACGTAAGTAGTTATTTTGTTATGTACGAGGACGTGTGTCATAACAGATATATCGGTAATAAGTATAGTCTATCTGGATTTAATAAGACTCTGGTTCATGCTGGAAATTCATAAGCTTTAGATTGTGGTTTGTATTGTTATCTGCGGCACCTGTACAGTATTTGCACGTCCTTTGATGTGACGTGAATGCAGTGCCAGAAAGAGCGTGTAAACATCACTGTGGCGGGTCTTCATAAGTCACAGAAATGTCTTGCCTCATCACTCTCTTTCATCTCTTCTGTCAGCGCCGTGCCTTTCACTGGTGTTCAAATAAATAAGATTGATTTGGGGCGAAAGTACAGTACTAACAGAATAACTGCAGTGCGCTTTATAAAAATTTCACCAAAGCCTCACGTTTCCTGACAATCGAATATTGTTTGTTCCCTGTAAAAGTCAAGTGGGGATTCGTAACTAACTTATTTTAATCACAATTTTATCCATGTTTCCGAGTAGTTGCTATTAAGTAGAGTGAAATTACACTGTGGTATTTTAAATTGTGTTACTTTATTGAAGGATCGACTCTTGAGAAAAATTCCTTGCTATATTGTAGTTTCGCCCCAACTTAGCGATAAGTTCCAAGCATTCAAGTTGGTACTTCACTGGCGTGATCGGCTTTCTCAGGAAGAGAATTAGAACCAGATTAGTCGGCACGATACACCTATACTCCTGATCCGTACAACTAGTGGGTTAGTAGATCGACGCTGGGTACACTGTTAGTGCAGAACCGTGCATAAATAATCTGTACCCATAATAGTTATGTACTAACCTTTGGTTCTGTGTATAATCTGCGAATAATAGAAATCAGCTGCTTGCGGCATTGACAGTTACGGTATGAATTCCTGAGCACTGTCATGTTATGTTTATTTATCAACTGGTTCTGAAAGGAAATGAGCAAGTTGCAGGGGGCATTTGAGATTCCAGATTTCTGTTGTAGCAGGAAACGTTTATAAATATCCATGGTCTTTCTGTGGTTTCAAGTGATGGTGCCAATAGCCATCTAGCATACTGGGGGTAACAGTCAATGTGAAGTAACTGTGTATGATTGGTGCGATACCAAGTTGTAATGGCACGATTTCTAGACTGAAATACTCCAAACTTTTTTTCACGTAACAGAGTGTCATATAAACATAATAGTGTTTTTTCCACATAGAATGATGCTTGCTAGCAGGTGGATATCATGGTGGATGTCGTCTTGCAGTGTCATACCAATTCCTCTCATTGAACAATCGGTTGTTGCTTGCCTTAGTGATCCAGGCGGTAGTGAAAATATTAATGTTAACTTTACTCTTTAACCATCAAATGAATCAGTAGTTAGGAGCAATGTTCACCATGAAGCACTTATAGGATTCACTCTTTTGGTTGTTTTGTTGAACTGTGTAAATGTTGTTAGTGAGAGGGGAAAAATAGGATGGGAAGACATACCACAATTTGGAAGATGGGTGCAAAGTGATATTTTGGAGGCCAGACTAAGTTGCCTGTGTAGCGGTTGAACGTTCTACTTTGTGTGGTTGTACATCACTGTCGTTTCCTTTAAGTAACCGGCTCCCTTTTTTCTTCTTTCTGTTGTGTATGTCGTACAGAGTATTACGAACCCAGAGCAAACAGGTGCCAACTTTCTATCACACCACTTTCTCCCCTCATCCTTTCTTCTCATGTTTTTACCTACACGCACACGCTTCGCGCGCTTGCATAGTCTACATACGCTCACCGTGTAGCACTAGCCAGTTAGGAAAACAGCACTGGCGAGTTAGGAAAACACAACAAAGCACTCTTTCGCAAATCAAAAAATAAAAAGTAATGTTGAATATTTATTTACTCACGTATCCAGAATCCTTTGAGGCCCCGAAACTTTTTTTCGGACAGGACGCATTCGATAATGAGAATATGTCTTGGCACCACGTACCTTGGATCTGAGAAAGAAATGTGTGCTCAGACCTAAAACATGAAAACATTTTACTGGAAATTAAATATTATTAAAGAGCATTAAGAAACTATGAAGTATAAAGTTATTTATATTCTCTGATATCACAGAGGTGTGTGTGGAGTCAACAGATTAGTTCTTAAGCTAGTTCGAGGATTCATTATACATCTAATAAATGTGACATTGTTTTTATTATAGGTAAGTTTTGTTTAATAGGAGGCTGAAAAAATATAATAATATAACTAGCATTAGACAGCAAAAACAGGAATTGAAAAGTATTACTAATTGAGGGAATCTCTAGACCTATTTACCTCAAAGCGTGCCTCGTCATGCCATATGGTTGTAGGAGCGGGAAGTAGTCAAAATAAACACTCACACAATCCTATAAGGCTTACTCGCTATTAATTCAGACCTCAAATCCGCTTAAAATTCCTATGTAGTGCGATCAATATCGCCAGTGCTCTTACTGCAGACGGTTTACAGTTACAGGTATGGTTTCATACATGCCTTGTTTGTTGACGAAGAGTGTGTTGATCGGTGGTAAGATCAAATTAGTTTTAAGAAGTGATGTAAATACAGTCAGCATTCTTCTAAGATACAATCAGTGGGATTATGCATGGGGCATGACTGAAGCGGCTCGACGTGTAGTGAAATATGTACAGTGTGACAAACTGGTGACGATAGATCATGGATCTTCTTTTTGAGGTAAACAGACTAGCTCATGTTAATATACAGAACTGCTCTTTTCTCGCTGAAGTCCTGAATCTTTATATTTTATTTTAGAATGTTCTCATGCTGTCTTTCAGTTCATATCCAGTCACATTGCATAGATCTCCTCGTCACACTGACTCTCTTTACTGAGACATTAACTCTCACCAATAACTGCTTTTCCGTCCTCCGTATAACTGTTTTTGTTTTGGTGTGTACATCTATTCTTATTCTTCTCAGTGTATGGCGCAGATATTTGGCTTGCATCATTGGTATATTTCCCCAGTGCACAATGTCTTCTTTTTTGCATTTTGTTTCGTTCTTCTTCATTCCACATGTACTATTCACGATGGATCGGACCTATGTCTGAGTGTTCTATTCGGAATTATTTATTTTGTGGTGTCAAACGTGACGGATAGAAATCTCATGAAAACACCCAAGGGTTTCAGGAAGAGAAAATGCTGAACACTGCAGAGACCGATTACAATCGGCACACGGACTGAGAGCCGGTGTATCCAGTACCCTCAGAGCGTTGCACGCCCTAAACGGCATATCGATCGTCTGTTGTTTCTTTTTGTTTTATTATGACTTGATTTTTATCTCAGATGGTTTACTGTGTGATTACCCTGATCATCTGAATAATGGCCAGTAAACAGATCGGGTAAACAAGCAAATAAAAAATGGGAAGGGAGGGGGAGCTTCCTGAACCATAGAAGGCTATTGTTCTTCTCGTCTTGTTTTGCGGGCATTCCTTAAGCTTTTCACGAAAGCAATCAGTTTATTGAATGTGCCTTTAGTGTAAGCAGATCTGACGCTCGTGAATTATTGTATGAGTAGAGGAACAGATGCTTGGGTGGTCCGGATGATCCTTTGCTGCTGCAGCAATAGACTTTTGTTTATGATCCAAGACGAAAAGGTACAGTTATTAGTTTGTCTGTTTTGTTATGGACATGCAGTGGCATTACAGACAATTGATGATGAAACATGTCATTGTGCAGGCTTCTCTTTGTGCATCATTTCTTGGTTCATACATGACCTTTATTCTTAAAGTTGTGATGGGTGTTTTGTGATCTCATGTAATGCAGTGAGTATGGGAACAGAAGCTTACAGACGAGAAGAAAGTAAATAGACCATTCTCTCCTTTACACAGCCCTTCGGTAAGTGTTCTCACCGTATTGTAATAAACAAATTATAATGAAATAATGAAATTGCAGTTAGCGCAGTGGCAGATCGAAGACATGCAAGTGCACGAGAGATTTCAGTCAGTCATGGAAATAATGATGAGATAATATTGTAATGCTCCTAACTATTTTACGTAATAATATGCCTTACAATGGCCCCACATAGAACTTAGACAATGTCGGAGTGTTGGTTCTTTTTTCGCGAGGATCTTAATTTAGAGCTGAGCTTGACTCACGAATATTACTACACGCGAAAAATAAAGATATGTCCAAAAGTTTTCAAAGTAGCTCTAGTAAACACAGAAAACTCACATGCTCGTTTCAAAACCACACTGTCATCACGATGACCGTGACGCCTCGATCGCACACTTGACATGTTTTATAGTAACATCGATAAAGCCTACACATGTACAGCCCTACCCCCTCTAGGAGAGAGCGATCACAACAACATACGCTTTACTCCCAAGTATTGACCACAAAGTACAATAGGGAAAAACCCCTTCTGCAACTTTACAAATACTTGGACGCTACTGTGAGCTTACAAGCTTGTTTTGACTCGGCGAACTGGAATATTTTTGTTGAGGCATGCACTAGCTTAGGTGAACTCACTTAGACAGTAAAGGCATATTCTTTTCTATCAGGATATCGTTGTGTCTACAAACAAAAAAAAAAGTGACAATATTTTCTGACAACAAGCCTTGGATGACAAAAGAACTGAAAAAAATATGCTAGTTGCCAAAAATAAAGCTTTCAAGGGCCATGACCCAGTTAATTATTCAGAAGCAAAAAAGTGTGTTGAAGAAAAAGTTAAAGTTTGTAAACAAGATTTCAAAGAAAAAAAAATTGAGAGAGTATTTAAATGGAACAACGCCAAAGAATGTTGGTCCGGGCTTAAGAAGGTCACAGGGTCAGAGTCAGTGCGTACGAATGTCAATGTGAAGAAAGAAAGTGAGAATGCAAATGAGTTGAACAAATTCTGTGCCCGATTTGACACTCATGACTTCTCAGCTGTCCATAGAAAACTAAAAGGTCGCTTTTCTTGTGAGAGTGACACACTCACTCTGTCAACAGAGTAGTAAGTAAAGCAACTATCCAGGCAAATAAATTCTAGTAAAGCATCAGGACCGGACAAAATTAGTGATAAATTTTTAAAATTATGTGCAGACTGACTGTCACCAGTTTTTTCTCTATTCTTTTTAATCTCTCTTTCACCCAAAGTTATATACCCACAATCTGGAAAGCATCTGAAAGTATCCCTGTTTTAAAAAATAAGCCAAATTAAACTGCAAAAATGACTTACGACCTTTGCGTTGACATCGACTGTGATGAAATGCTGTGAGCAGCTCTTACTGCGTCATCTCAAGTCAGAAATAAAAGACCAGCTAGATCCTCGTCAGTTTGCAGCTCGACAGTTCAGAGGTACTGAAGCTGCTCTATTGTTATTATTAGAAAATATTTATAAACATCTAGAAACACCGAGAAATTACATCAGAGTCCTATTTACTTATAGATTTCCCCTCGGCTGTTAATACCAATCAGCCCCATCTCATAATTTAAAAAAATGAAAGCTCTGAATGTAACAGAACATCTCCTGGTGTGGACTTTTGAATTTCTAACAGTATGTTAAATTGAATGAAGCAAAATCATCATTAATAACCCCTAATACAGGTGCGCCCCAAGGATGTGTATTATCACCTGTCATGTATACCACCTACACCGACGATTGCCGAAGTTGCTTCGATAACATCCCAATGATTAAAGTTGCACACGACACATCTGTTGTTGGTCTGATATTAGGTAACGAAGAAAAGTATTTTAATCAGATTACAAAATTTACTAAATGGTGTTAAGACAATTTCCTACTTCTGAATGTAAGTAAGACCAAGGAAATGATTTTCGTGTGAAGAAGAGTCATGTAACCCCTCTGACGATCAATGATCAATATGTGGAAATTGTTGAAAAATATAAATACTTAGGCGTCACTGTTGACAATATACTTTTGTGGCACCACCATATTGAAGAGATAGTAAAAAGCAAACCAGCGTCTATAGTTTATTCGCAGGCTCAGTTATTTTAACGTACACAGTTATCTTATCCTCAACTCTTCAAAGTATAATTACTTTTGGTGTAAAATGCTGGACCGGCAACATCACAAACAGTGATAAGAACAAAGTGAATCGCATTATGAAAAAAAGCAGAAAAAAATCATAAGTACCATCTTACCATCTATTGATGGGCCATACGTGAAAGCAACTATCGATAAAGTTAAGATAATCCTCTCTGAAACTGAACATCCCCTCTTCTATACAAATTGGAAATCCATTGTGAAGCACAGTGCACATCATGCTTTATTGAGTGAGAAGGCACGGAGTCGAAGTGAGCGAGTTTGCCGAGTGAGTGGTTTTTCTGTTGTGACGATGACCGTGAACGTTTATGCATGTCACGTTTCTGGACGTCTGGATGCGGTGAAGAGTGTTACTGTCTTTCGCTATGTCGTGATCTCGTGTAAGTATTGTTATTACAATTACTGTGTACACGTGTACTGCAACCTAGCCAATTTTCCATGTTACGGATAATAAAGTTATTCTTATCTTTTTATCTTATTTGCACATTATCGTGTATTTAGGAGGACTGTCAGATGATTTTAGACAGACATGCCAACATTATTTCTCAATCTGCAATCCTATAATTTAGCTCCGGATTACTCTGACTTTAGTGCTCATACGCGGAGTCACATGGGAAATTCATCCTTTGGGGCTCGCGAAAATAAGATTCTCGCGAAAAGCCGGTACTGACGTTTCGCGAAAATTAGATCCTCGCAGAAAGCCGATACAGACGTTTCACGAAAATTAGATTCACGCAAAAAAAAAAAAAAGCTTCTAAAGTGGCCCAATAAAATTCTCTATCATTGAAGGGAAGCTGAACTGTTGTACATACGCTTGCACTAAATTAGTTTCCTGTATAGGATGTTTTCCTTGTCACCTCTTGTTAGACTTGGATTACTTTCATGGGACACCAGTTTGGCGTTCTGCCGGACGTGTGCAAGTGGCTCGTGCATCAGACTGTGAGAGTGGCTGAAGCAGAGAAGTAAATCATTTCTGGAATATTGTCGGAGCGTCAAGATGGTTAGTTCTGGAAATCATATTGTATGGTGCACAAGATCATTATAGAACCGCGGCTGTCAGACGTCTGGAGTCTGGAGTCTGGATTCTCCCTGTCCGACTTCATGCTTGAAAAACATGGATAACGCAGATCGTCTGCTGCTAGTCTCCCGATAAGTTTCATACCGCCCAGTGTCTGTTGTGAAATGGTGCTTTCTGCCCAGCGGTATAAACTAATCTAAAACCGGCTTTTCAGTCACTGAATTATGTGTTGTTGTTGTTGTATTCTCACGAATTGATTTATATTTGTGGAAACCTTGGATATGTTGTACTACATTTACTAGAAGTGCAACATCTGTCTCGGAAATGTTTCGTCAAAAATCGGACATGAGACACATTACTGAAACCGAGTTCAGATTGTAATCTTTCAGGCTCCGTCTCTGTTTTGCAAGGACAGCGGAGGCAGTGATTTACGGTACTGGATTCTACCGTTCTATTGTTTCCTCCTCCATTATTGATCGCTTTCTGGAGAAAGATTATGAAAATCCTGAATTTCAGATTATTTGCAGCATTGTCTTTGAGAGATAAAGTTGATCACTGGGCGGGATACTCGCTAGCTTGCAGGTTGTGTGTCTGCTGTTTATTGTCTTTGATGGCGCTGGAAAGGTGAACTTAAGTAGAAACAGAGGTGCATTCAGAATATGACAGAGGTGTTAAGTTACCCTAGGTGTTATCACAGGATGTATATCTGACATCTGTCTTTAATCCGACAAAAGGTAGAATTACATGGACAGAACTAAGGTCACAGAGCTCACCCTGGGGCATTTTCACCTAGACTGATACTGTCTGGTTTCATACTAGGAGGAAGGTATCGGGGGTGTTTACAAAGTCTTCGCATTGTCGAAAAGGCTTCGCTGTAGTAGACGGTACACAAAGCAAAGTAAGAACATGAGAAACTTGAAGGGTCTGATTTCAAAAGCAAAAGCAAAAAAAAATTATAGGTTCACGCCAGGAGAGAAAAAGTGTAAAACGTTATTGTTTCGATAGTATAATTTTTGGCCAAAATACAAGGATATTTTATATTCCATGCATTAATCTGTAATCAAGGCCATTTGAATAACAAGATGAACGCCTTCACTGAAAAAAACAACAACTGTGTGTGACGTAAATTGTAAATTGTTTATTTTAGGGGCATGCCATCCTTGATCAGCGGGAAGCGGCACGATTGCTTTCTCGGGGTAAAGATTGGGAACAACGGTGCTCAACAAAAGTCTCAAAGCCGGTCCTTTAATGTAAAGGTTCTTCTTCCATGCTGACTTTGAGGAAGTTTTTTTCTCAAACTCACCACTGCAATAGTATTCCTATTTTTGTGATTCTGCATTTGGCTGGATTACCTTCTGCAGAAGCTTTGATCACAGTAATGTGAGCTGATTTGCCGTAGATTATTAAGAAAAACGGTCGAGTATTTCTACTGCTCTTTGGTCATTTTATGTGGTCTTGTATGTTGCATAGGTGTTGCTTTTCCTTTCTGCCCGAGGATTGTTCAGATTGCCAGTCACAAATTTCATGTCTACGTTTAGAAAGTGTGCACGTTCTCTGGATATACTGCAAAAGAACCTGTATCTACCTTTTAATTACCTGTTCCCTTGTCTGTAGCATCGTAGACCGTATTTCATCAACCTGTTTTGTGCTGGCTTTTGTTTAGATTTACCCCGGTCCAAGAGTTAATAATGTTTATATGTCGGGTATCTTTTTGTTTTAGAGAGGTGATAAGTCATGCGTGAGTGAGGGTTGGCCAAGTTTTTTCTTTGTTTTTGACGTCACACAGCTTTGAGCGAAAGTTGACTATGGGCGATACTAAAGTGAAGAAGGTAATCGTGCGTTCCCTTAATTTTAATCTTTGCACAAAATGCAGCATCGATTACCTATTCTATCTTGAGGTAGTATCGTCTCTCTCCTGACTTTGTGTTCATTTCTTCCCCAGAATCACTTAGCCAGCAAGAAGAGGGAGCAGATGAAAGCTCGGAGCATGAAGCTCCCAGAACTGGCTGAACATTCTGAACTCGAAACAACGACTGTGCTGCCAGCTTCCTCGGTCACGAACGGGTCAAGCACTTTGACCGCGGATAACGCGCCTTCCAGCAAACCCATGCCTCAGATTTCGATTTCAGACGGTGATGTCGAGATGCCTCCGCCGCCTAGTGACGAACCAGTCACTCCCAGTTTGCCTGAGTCATTTCTCAAGAAACTTGGATTAGCAGTCAAATCCTCTTCAGACGGAGACAAGGATAATGATGTCAGGTGAGTACAGAAGGAATAGTGAGTCCCTGCGTACGCCGCAATAATGAACTGTGGCACAGAAATTAACTGGCAAAATACTGAAGCCTCAACAATTGCAGGTTACATGTTTGCACACAAAACTGCACTAAATTCGAGTTGGAACTGGAAGTCAAGACAATTTTCATAGGGAGTATCCCAGAACTCTCCCTTTTAGTGCTCGGTTTTGGGTTAGGGATAGGATTAAAGAAAAAAAGCTGCCTTGAGACAGTCCCTAGACATTGTCATTGTCCAGAAATGCTCTCCATGTGCTTTTTCTATTCTAAACCTGCCCCTACTCTCAAAGCAAGGATTAGATGGAAGAGCCCTGGATATTGCTCATGAAAGAAGTGAAACAGTCAGATGAACATGGTGCCAATGTCAGACAGTACGAGTTTGTTTCAAGTTAAGATTCAGGTTTATACATGATTTAAGGGCAATATCCTGTATCAAAGACCTATGCTGATGGTTAGGATTAGGGTCCAACCCGGAGGTTCGACAATAAAAAAAAAACCCGGAATTCACGTACTCTGATTGGAGGAGGAGAATGCGGACAGTGGGCAAATGCAAATATCCACTGTCTTAAAACGTTACGTTTATGTATCCCGGTGTGAGGCTCTGCTGAAGTATGAAAGTTACGGAGAAGGCTGCTTATAGCATAGCACCATTACTCTCACATAGCAGTTCTCATAGTTTTAAGTGAAAGCTATTGTTGTGTGAAGGAGAAGGTGTTTTGGAGAGGGGGACATCATTATGGATCTATAGACTGAAGAAAGAAACAGGAAGATCATTCCTGTAATAATTTCTGATGTTACTTCCAGATTGCTCATAAATGTGCTGATGCTATTGCTTCGCCCAAATACTTTGCAATGATTTGATCGCACGGCATCAGAGTCACATTTAAAAATGAATCCCTAGTTGTTGATTTCCAGTTACTCCCACTTTGCATATCAAACTTACTGTGAGTATTGCTGCCCACAAATATCAACGCGCTGTATTGGTAAGCAGACCGCACATCTGTAGATCGGGATACACGTGCGTCCTACAGAAACTAAAACAAAATTTACCCACAGCAGTATTAACAATGTAAATACTTAAATCTTCTGGCGGTGTCTTGATAGTGGATAGTGCAGTCTTTCTTTAAATGCATGGGCTCAGAGATAGCAGACTGCTGTTTGGTGATTGATAAAGGTAGACATCGGGGCCCACTCCTCGCCCCCCCCCCCCCCCCCCCCCCCCNCCCCCCTTTCAGGTTTTAAGATAAAAAAAAGAGTAATAAAATCTAGCAGCAGAATATTCTTGTTTTGTTTTGGTTTATAAAAATCCCTCAAAGAAAAAACGTGTAAAATCTAGTAGCAGAATAATCTTGTTTTGTTCTTGTTTATTAAAAGCTCTTCAAAACTGAGCCGCAAAAGGAACACGAAGTTGGTTTGTAATTATTTATAGAGGCATGTCACAACTCACCTCCTTGTCCTTTGCTCGTTTGTGGGTTAAGAGAGATGAATCATGTTGAAAGGATTGGCAGGGTTTCTTTTTAGCGGTTCAGCTGGTTAGAAAAGCCCTGGAATATTATCGGAATGTTATCGGCCACTTAGACAAAAAGCAAAGCACCGAAATAGGGATTAACTGCCATCTTCCTTTCCGCAAATTTACTCCTGTATGGCGAATAATAAAGCCTCTACAGTTGAAGAGAAAAATAACCGGTGCTATAATGTCGTTCATTATTTTTTTTAGCAGATTGTATTATCACGAGAAATCATTTTTAGCAACTAGTGAATGGTTACACTATGTTGGCGTTTGTCTAATTTCAGCATAGATAAGGATGCTAAATCTGACCGTCATGACATGGACTAGTCATCACACTGCTAATTTGAATAATGACATATGATGAGAGCAAGACCTTGATCACAGGCAACCAGTGGCGTAGATGTGGTTCATTCCATGAGCGTAATCTTACATGAAACATCCACTTTCATCAGGTAGTTCAGTCATTCACCTGACAATCTCTGTCAAAATGCAGTAGCAAAATGCAACTTTATTTTCTTCCATCGGTATACAAAAGGAACGATTGCGAACAATGAGGCTTGCTGAATGACTTGTTAACACCTCTAACATGCTATCTATCATCCAGGCATAACAGTTACGCCTCTGACTCTAACGATAATAAAAGCATGTGCCTGAACGGAAAGAAGAACTAATCTTTTTCAGCATCTTGCGCCAGACATAAGCAACATCAAGTGCATGGGCACCGCTCTCCACATCAACAAGTCCATAATATATACTACCGGTACAACTTCTGCCTAACAAAGAGACCAAAGGATGAAAAGGTGAATGACCTGCCTGTCCTCAAAAACAACACACCATCTAAAATTATGTAAGCGACCAGATCATGCGAACAAGGAATTAATAGCCTATTCTCTATTGTGGCGTGTGATTTCATCTGTTGCTGTTGGCCACTGTCCGATCTCATTCCTGGCCCAGACTGAGTGGGTCGAGGAATGAGATGGGGCAGACGAGAAGAACGGGTATTAGAGACAATGTATTACAGTGCGACCTGCATAACAGTGCGACCAATAAATTTATTTTCGCTTTATTTCCTCCTACATCGCCGTGTCTCTGTTGTTCTGGATTATTTTTTTTTCCTTCTTTCTTTGGTTCAACAAGAGATAACAGGATCACAACACAGTACTGTATGCATGCAGAAATTTGGCCAGTATCACCACAGAGACATTCAGGTACCAATCGCATTTATATGAAAATAGGTCAAAGGAAAAGGCAGCCAGCGGTCGGACTAAGAAGTGGCGATCGCAGAGACATGCACTGACCTAGTTCTTTCGCTTAACTGTAATAGATATTAAATTTGCTCAGAGATGAACACCGCAGAGACAAAACCGCGCTGGTCAGATTCGATTGAATCAATCAGAAGTTCTGGTTTTTGTTTACATGATGCATGATCGCATTGTTTTGTTGACGTTGTTCTTTGGTTGTTCGTGGTGGCACGTAGGACACTCAACTGAAGGGCGTTTATTCAAACTTCGGTATGTGGTCTTTGGATGTTATTGAAATAAAGAGAAATAACAACAGTTATAGCTCTGCACATATATATGTTTATTTACTTTAAATGACGTAAAACTTGAAGGAGTGCCGATTTTGAGCTCGATTTAGTTTTAAATCAATTAACACAAAAATGCATCCTTGACTACACCACCAACTCAGTTTTCGACGAAAGTGGATTTACTGAGTTTTGGAAAAACGCACTTTAATTGAGTTGTAAAGAAGAGCATATATTCGTTCGTTACTCTCTTTTCTGTACAAGAAATGTTCACAGTCAGCGTCAAGCTTTGAAGCCGGTCCGGTTAGGGAAAGATTTTGTTTCGCGACCGAGCTGTAATAAAGAAACCAGAATGCTCTTTGATTTTGGATATCGCCATTTTATATCTTTATTGGTATCACTTTCTGCCCAGCAGTTTTTCCTATTAGAGATATCAATTTTGCAAAAGATAAAATTAATATCTGATTACGTGCAGCGAGCTCCCTGTATTAAAGTATTATATTTTATCCGGAGAAAATCTGGGAACATTATCTATCTATCTATCTATCTATCTATCTATCTATCTATCTATCTATCTATCTATCTATCTACCTGTCTGTCTGTCTGTCTGTCTGTCTGTCTTTCTGTCTGTCTGTCTGGCAGGCAGGCAGGCTGGCAGGCAGGCAGGCTGGCAGGCAGGCAGGCAGGCAGGCAGACAGGCATGCTAACTCTCAATCTCTCGCTCGCTCGCCTGCTCTCTCTTTCTCTCTCTCTCTCTTTCTCTCTCTCTGTCTTATCCTCCTCCTCCCTCTCTCCCACCTCCTCATACTCCTTCTCGGATCAGATTTTTTTGTTGTTTACACAGTTTACTGTGTTGTATATGGCATAATCCCTGCTCATTTAATAACAGACGGTCATTAACATACTGCTGAGGCGAGTACAAAAAGTGTGCTCTACCGTTATCATTTGATTAATTTGCATTACCTTTACTTAAGAAACCGTAGAGATAGATTGTATTGTTGATATTTTTCTCTCTTTCAATCATATTATGATGTTATTTGTGTCGTTGTTATATTACGTAATATGTATGAATCACGCTATGCTCTCAGTTTGCTGGGTAAACAAAACAGTGGCATCTGGGTAGTCTGTTAGGCTGGAAACTTATCCAGACTTCCAGCTAGGATATTGTGGTTTTAGTGTTAATCAGATATCTCAGAATACACAATTTACAAATCCTTAGGAAACCATGCTTTCGTGTGGTTAATTATCTCTGGGCTTGTATTTAATTTTGTAGGAAAATATAAACCTGTAGGAAAAATAAACCTTTTGTAGGTCAGGTTGAATAGGAAAAGTGGCTTGCTGAAAGGAGTCAAGATCGTGGTGGCAGATAACATCCCTCGCGTCACAGCGAAGTTACATTTACTCGTTTGTTTCCTGGGAGTGAACATGAACTGCCTTTATTACATTTTGAAGTACCAAAAGGGCATTCTGACTTTTAAATTCATTACATTGGTTATGAATATTCGTGATTTCGCTTGAGGCCAGCAACTTGTTTCTATTCTGGTAACACGAGCCCTTCGGGGAATTTATGGTAAATAAGACATGACAAGATCTTACAAGTATAATGGGTTGATTTGACGTAAGTTTTAGAGGTTTTTTGACATATTTTATGAGCAGCTGGAGCCAGTAAAACGTCGCGATGATGGGATGTGGCTATCTGCCTGCTGGATGATAATTCAGGCTGCTCTAATCTTTGCATTAATATTACAGATTGAAGAAGGAACACTAGCACTTGCACCATTCCAATTTGGTAGGCCGACAGTGAAGTTACCTACGTCTACTTGGGTATCGTTAAGTTGCGAGACATGAAAGACTGGACTATCTCAATCACTGTCACTAGGAAAAGACTGGACTGTCTCAATCACTGTCACTAGAGTAAATCTGGGCCCTCCCAAGAGGTTTTGTTAATATCTCAGTCTCTGTGAAATACTAAATTGATGTTAATTTAGCTTTCTGCAATGGAAAGCAAAAAGCAACCTAAGTGTAAATTTTTATAATGCTATCTTAGATAGCAGCGGAGAAATTCGATTTATAGTTTTTGAAAAGTTTATTCCTCAATTTCACAAAACACAGCAATGTGGAATGGTCCACTTTTGCTCTACAGTGACCATTATCCTATCCGATCGTTCCCTTTGGAAAGCAAGTGCCGCCTACAAATGGTTTTGGATATTGCCCTGACTCAGATAAGTTTACTTTCATGTTTCAAGTACTAGAGGTTTTTTTTTTTTTACTGTAACGTTTGAGGGGATAGTAAACTAGCGATGTGCAAAATTGTTCAGCAGTATGGAATCGTTCACTCGTGAAATTGAGAGAAAAAAAAAATACAACGATGTGAAGCGGGCGATTGAATTCAAATTAGTAAAGTGTTTTATCATGCATCTTTTCTCCTTATGCACCGCAGGCAGTCTGTAAACGTCAACACCGACATAATTATTATGTAGACTAGTTTTTAGAGATCGCAAAACATGCACAGTATGAGTTCTGACGCATGGGCTATAAATTCCCGTTGGCTTGTTATTGGTCGAGGATCGCTTCGGTTTCAGTTCAGTGAAGAACAAAACATTGAGATGCTAGATTGTGTAGAGTACGTTTTAAGTAGTGGGAGATCACAATTTTAAGAAGGATCATGTTTTGTGGAGAGCAAGTAAAGGTCATATTTAAAAGTAGATCTTGTATCCAAGTTGGGACGACTTTGATATGAAGCATAAACTGCCTTACTGCAGTTATTTAGTTCGCGCGTTTCAAAGGTAATGTTATGTTTGTTTCGTAAGCGTTCACTATTATCGTGCTTGCCAGTGACTTGGATCTAATGAAGTACAAGAGAAATGCTTAGTTGGTAGATTACCTGTACTGCCGCGTTGAGTAATAGAACAAGACAGCTTCAGGCGGGCGGATTTGTTATGGTAATTAAGGTATGAAAGGATGCGGATGATCCTGCTCGGCATTTACCTGTTTTAGCCAACTGGAGAATACCCTCAGGTTCCACTGGGCTAGCACAGCAAGATGGCCTGAGACCCGAATATTCATTGTTTTTCTTCCCTGACATTGTTACTGTCTAAATATATGAAATGTTTTGGAGGTTTTGCAAGGAACCCCCAAAAAGATGCTCAGTGCTGACTGAGAACATAGTTCTGTTTGCTGTTGTTTCATAAATGAATTGCATTTGGATGGAATGAAATCTTGAGTCAGACTTACTGGCTTTATTACTACATAGTTATTGTGAAACTGGAAGAATTGTGAACGTTCCACCGAAGAAATTGGGGGCTGCATTCGAAAAATTATGTACTTTTTTTTTGTTATCAAGTAGGTGGCAGGCTGGCAATAGTATTTTAGGAGAATCTGTATGCTGTGTGCGAATATTACAACCAACACATTCTTCTTCTTCTTCATTTTCTTCTTCTTCTTCTTCTTCTTCTACTTCTTCTTCTTCTTCTCCCCCTTCTTCTTCTGTATTCTGCGGTCATGCAATGACATAGGCGAGGTCAGGAACTGTGCCGTTCTCTGAGGGTCTACAGGGGTCGCTGAAAAGTTTATTGGAGGCTGTTGCTTCCATTGGCCAGAAGAGTTTCCTTAGATCACGAAGGACTATAACAGTATTATGCATCTGATTTCCGTTTGCATTGCGTAACCTTTTCATGTACTATTGTGGCTGGAAATGGCTCAGAAACTAGACTCTCCCAGTGTGAGCTGTTGGAAAGTCTATCAGGGTCACTGGTGCACGTGAACGTTAAAGAGTAATGTTAAGACACTGGTTATTTAAAAATCAAATTGTTGTGAAGTTAGCATCCTTTGTAGTGTAGAGAAAGCTGAGAGAATCAGTTCCGGGTAGGAACAAGAAATGTTCTAGTGTTAGCATTTTCGACTTTTATGACCTTTCACACTGATTTGTAAAAGCCTTTAGTGGCACACTTTCAAGATAATATCAGATCGGGCCTACATTCCTCACCCTTAATGATAATCAATAGAAGATGCCTTACCACTTGGTTACACCAGGATCAAAGTCGCACGAATTATTCTTGAACTTCTTTGGGCATTACTGTACTCCCCCTGCAGCTGTTGTCTGAAGTCAATCCCTTTTCCGACCATAACCGGTCAGCTCTTCGTCTGTTCAGCGACTATTCGTCCCACAAACCTGTAGATTACAATAAGATCGTGTATGTCTGATGTAAGAAACGCACGATTGCTTCAAGATCATGTCAGCACTCCTGTTCGTCTTTGTCGTTTTGTACGTTTACATGCTAATCTGACTTCGTGCCTTTTTCCGAACCCACCTTCTCTCTCTCTCTCTCTCTCTCTCTCTCTCTCTCTCTCTCTCTCTCTCTCTCGCTCTCTCTATCTGTTCCTGGTAAGAGTTTTTTTCGTCCAGTGCAGATCACATTGAGGTCAGTTGTCATGATCTATAAATAAATGTGCGGTAGCTACAGAAACACGACAGATCAAACTACGGTGACTTTTAGGGTGCGAGTCCGTGAGAACTGACAGATGTTTGGACATTTATCTGCTTGTCAGTTGCCTGTCTTACATTCCAGGTTCGACACATATATAATCTTAATGTTGAATACACTGGCCATGGAGTCTTGTGCGCTCTAGTTGTTTTTTGTTTTTTCTTCCTCAATATCTTAACGTTTGTATGTGTTAGAATTTTTTAGTAAGTATTGTTTACATCTTGGATTTAGGACAAGGTTTTGGAGTACTGTAGGCTTTACATCAAAACGGGATGCCATGGAGTCTGTGAAAATGTATGCCCATAAACTCAACAGATCTTTGAGTCGCAAGAGAAGGTTTGTTGCTGCAAACAGCTGTTTTCAATCTTTCCTCTCTCCCGCTGTCACATAATAATATTTTCTTGTTCTTTCTTGACTTCATTCCCTCTCTCTCTCTCTCTCTCTCTCTCTCTCTCTCTCTNCTCTCTCACACACACACACACACACACACACACACTCTCTCTTTCTTTCTCTCTCTCTCTCTCTCTCTCTCTCTCTCTCCTCTCCATATATTTTGCACACAAAGGCTTACTCCGCATCGACCCGTATTCCTCTTTTCTATTCCATTCTGAGCATTAAATGCATATTATCTTGTCCATTTGTTTCTTCCTGCTCTGCCTGTCTGTATTCTCCCTTCTAAGTTTTCTCTGTCCGTCTGTCTATTTGTATATCCGTCTTTCCGTCCGCTCATCTGTCTGTTTCTGTCTCTCTTTCTCTCTCTCTCTTTCTCTCTCTCTCTCTCTCTCTCTCTCTCTCTCCCTCCCTCCCTCCCTCCCCTCATATCTGACTTCAGTTAATATTGCGTCGATTACTCTCCCATAAATTATTTCAGTAGCTATTCTCACAGCCACAAGCTTCAATCACCTCAGAGAAATTCTTAGAGTATTTGGTAATAAAATCAAATTTTATTGCAAAAAGATTTCAGTTTAGTTTCGTGTGTTTATGATGTATGTGCCACACAACCTGGATGTTCGATCCAGACTACACAAATTGGCATATGGCTGTCGGCAATCATCTTGTCATTGTAGGTTGTACCTACACGACACACCTATGATTATCTTCTCTTGAGTGGCAAGCTCAGGGGTAGTCTGGAAATGGTACGTGTAAATGCATCTTTTTTTTTAAAAATCCCATCAGGTCGAAGAAGAACAGTAAGGAATAGTTTTGAAATCTTGTCTACCACTTCTACGGTTCTTCTACCAATTCCTTACCCTAGATCTCGAGGGTATAATTAGATCTAAAATCATGATTATCATTTTTTCAGTGGATCTGGAGCATATAGTTATACCCAGAGCTAGCAGTCCGATCATTGGCATCCCTAGTGCATGATTAGTAGCTAAAATGAATATCTTGCTATACTAAGGACTGTGAAAGATATTGTCAGAATGCCAGAGTTCAGCGTTTGTAAATGCCAGCGACACTGTATGCGTTTGAGTGAGTCAACAATATTCCTGACTGATCTGATCTCCTGGCATATTAATAATATGAGCGGGCTTTGGCCTGGATACAAGACACGTAAACCTCATTCTTCTTCTTCTTCATCGTCTTCTTCTTAGTAGTAGTAGTAGTAGTAGTAGTAGTAGAAGTAGTAGCAGTAGTAGTAGTAGTAATAGCAGTAGTAGTAGTAGTAATAGTAGTAGTAATAATAGTAGTAGTAGTAGTAATAGTAGTAGTAGTAGTTGTTGTTTTAGAAGTAGTAGTTGTAGTAGCAGCAGCAGCAGTAGTAATAGTAGTGATAGTAGTCGTAGTAGAGGTAGTACTAGTAGTAGTAGTCGTCGGCGGCGGCGTCACTAACCTGATTTTTGGCATGGATCTGGAGCATAAAATCAAAATCACTATCAAATTATCAAAATCCATTAGACTCTTTAAAGATGANAGTAGTAATAGTAGTAGTAATAATAGTAGTAGTAGTTGTTGTTTTAGAAGTAGTAGTTGTAGTAGCAGCAGCAGCAGTAGTAATAGTAGTGATAGTAGTCGTAGTAGAGGTAGTACTAGTAGTAGTAGTCGTCGGCGGCGGCGTCGCTAACCTGATTTTTGGCATGGATCTGGAGCATAAAATCAAAATCACTATCAAATTATCAGAATCCATTAGACTCATTAAAGATGACTCCCCATATAAATTGCTCTTCTTAAATTTATGGTTTCTCGTGACTTTAATTGACCGTAATCTTGTCGATTGGCTGTCACAAGAACTCAAGCCCACCATTCCCCGAGACAGTGTCACGCTTTAGTCGGTAATCAGAGCAATGATTATTTAAAGTGATGTCGATCGGAATGTGATCCAGTCACACCCGTGCCTTTCAAGAGAAAGTCTTGTGTTGGTTCCGGATATGATGCTGAGTATATCAAGTGTCACGTCAAAAGGTCTGTGCCTCCTGGGCTTACTTCCACCGTGAGTACGGAAAGAGCAAGTTGACAGCATCCTAACGGATATTATGAGATCACGTAGGGTTTGGTAGTTCAGGTAGAACATTACACAGACGCGAGTTGGGTAAGCTGCAGACAGTAGGAGAGGATTCTACAGCTGCACAGTGTGCAAGTTTCCGGATACCATAACATAAACTCAAGCATACTTTAGGCAAATTGAAAACTGCTCAGTGAAGCAATTCTAACATCACACGAATGTTAGGGAAAATTATTTGGAGAAAGTAGACAAATAAGGCTAATTCATCTTTTCGATTCCGCAAGACAGGACAAACAAGCCCGCGTTTGGCATGGCCGCAGAGTGAGACCCGAACGCATAAATGACTGTGTATAATTATGGTAAGCAAGTGCTGTGAGCAAGTGTGTGTACTTGCAAAACAGAACTGCGAGGTAAATAAAAAGTGAGCGGCGCTGGCCTAGTTTAGCCACATAGAAAGCTTTTTTTAGGTCAGTCAGATTGCACAGTATTAGCAGGCTGGCTACTATATAATAGGCAAGTTAGTCAGCTAATAATATAAAACCAGATTTGGCAGTTTTGGCCACTTCTGAAAATTGTTGATATACTCTGTTTTCATACAAAGAGAAAGCAAACTAATCTTAGCCGGCATATTTGATTTTCCAGTGTTTTAGGTTATGTATAATGCATTCTGACTTTTCTTGTCAGAAACTAGATCATCAAGTAAATTCATCCTCTATCTTTTCTTTACTGGGCACAAATTCTTTTGGTCTTTCCTATCTTCAACCACCATTGCTGGTCGTTTATCTTCACATTATGCCGTTTTATTGAGACAGCCGTGAGCCTAGAGGTGCCAGCTGTCACAGAAAGTAACACCTACCACCATTAAAGACCACTGGCGTTTGGTAGCACTTAGTTCTCTCTGTCACTGTCAGCCCTTGATAATCCTCTTAGGAAACATATGGTTTGTTTCCTTGCGTTACCGTAATCTTCAGTTGTCACTGTTGCCATCCTTGATATCACTCTAAGTGATACGGAACGACCCATTTGAGGTAGATCTACATAAGTAGGCTTTAATATTGCCAGGGGGAGGGAGGAAAGCAATCAACATAGAAACTCCCTTATATTGTTGTATGTCCCTGAAATATTTTTCATATCTTAATAATTTAGGCACAGTCTTGCCAGTGACTTATGGAGGACATGTTCGTGGGCATCCACCCATCTGGTAGGTTAATATCAGACTTTACGATAGCCATAATTTCCCTCGTCTCACACACACATTTAAGTAGTCTAATTGTCGTTTATGGTTCCCAAATGAAACGCAGTACAGTAAGTAGCCCTGCATTATTGTTCCTGTTGGCAAACTAATTGCATAGTCGTGGATACGTTTACCCTCGCGGTATGTATTACCAGGTTTTTTTTAAATAATGAATATAGTGCGTCGATAATGCTTCCTGAGCAGGCTTGCTGGCAAACAGTAGGATGGGAGATTATCGACTCGGAATGTTACTGTCACTTTTCGTTATTGTGGCTGTCATCGTCGTCATCATCGTCCTAACTGTTGCCATTCAGCGTGTCAGTCGATAAGGCTGTGGCTCTCAGAATGCAAGAGTTTAGTTGAGAGGAAAAGCTTCGAGGAATGGAAAAGAGGGTATATTATTATAACCAACGAGCGACCGGTACCATCATCATCTATACTTTAAAAGGATTGCTGCAGAGGACTGAGTACCTATGGGTCTGTCCAGGGTGCAAGGATGTCGGTTCTGGTAACCAGTAAGCTGTGCGAAAACTTAAAAAGAAGATAAAACCAGGATTTAAATGATGCCCGCTTTAATATGAAGAGGAAATTGTTGATTTCTTGGTTGTTATTATTATCGTCGTCTGTGCATAAACAAAGCTACGACACTGGCATCCCCGTGTTATCAGCGTAATCTTTCCCCTGTCCTTCTGTCTTCACATTCTCACGTTTTGAAGGGGGAATGGCCTATTCCCTAGCATGTTGCGTGAAACTGAAGTGAAGAAATGCGAGACTGATAAAACGACCAGGCAGCTCTGGCCAGTATCTTTAATGCTTTCCACAGTCATTTTATTCCCTGGCCCTCCTTATCACATGACTAGGCTGTGAATCTAATCGCAGCCCTTTTAATTTGTTTTTATCTGTGTAATGGTTTATCTTCGTCACCCCCGCGTCTCATGCTTTTCTTTCTTTCTTTCTATCGTTCTTTCTTTCTTTCTTTCTTTCTTTCTTTCTTTCTTTCTTTCTTTTCTTCTTTCTGTCTTTCAGGCTGGTTACGTTTCTCTCAAAATGATTTCACACTCTAGGCCAGAATTGCAGGCTTTGGAAGAAGAATGTAAGAATGAACGCACACGGACGTGAAGATCATTGGAAGAGGGACAGAGAGAAAAGAGGGGGGAAAAAGAAGAGTGAAGATGGAGAGTAGTATAGTAATTGCATTTTATCACCATAGCGGGTACAGTCAATAGACTGCTGACCATCTTGAAATTATACTCTTATTTGCTGAGTGTCATTCTCTTTCTTTGTCTGTCAGATAGCTATAGCCAAATTCAGGGATGGGTGGGCGATCTGGAGATCACTTGTTTGAGGGAAACATTCGTTGGGAGATATTTATGTATGGCAAAGCAATAGGATAATAATAATAATAATAATTTTCTTTTGTTTCTTTGACTTGATTTTAAGTTGTTCGTAAGACCATGTACGTTTTCAAAATCGAATTATGTAGATTGTCCGAAATGGGAAATCACAGTTTTGTGAACACATAGAAACGCCAAGACTGAAACCTATTTTTATAGTCTGTAGTATAGCATCTTATGAAGTCAATAGCAACATAGGAAGGATTCTCCACAGAAATGAATTTGCTTAGGGAAATGGTTAAGAGATTTCTTTTTCATGTTACTGAAATCCCATCACTCTAATAGTCGTGTCAAGAATGAGAAAAAATGCAACTGAACTAAAGAAAAATTAGTTCCAGTAGAGGAGGTGACTGCTATTTCCTGGAGGTTCAAAATTAGAAGTGAACAGTAATGAAGTAAGAAGAGGGCCAAACCAGTAATGACTAGCAGCCTTAAAGGCACTAGAGGAAATATAAAAAAAAAATTAATGTCAGGGCATTTCAGTTACATGATGTTTCAAATGGAACAGTGCCCTGTGACGTTCATATTAAATTGAGTGGATTGGCGAAGCTTTCATATCACCAGAAAGGCAGATTGATGATGTGCTTTGTTTATCTAATTGTGTTAATGGCTACTACATTAAAAATGTTACGGACTCAGGTAGTCTGAAATGCTCATAGAATCGTAGACAGTTTTTAACCGGCAATATTTGTTTAAAGTTTTATAATCTTTGTTTAAGATTTTATAATATTATATCGTTCTAACACATATTATGACTGATTAATTTATTTCTAATATTTTTTTTTTTACTATGATGATATTTGTAAATAGACGCAGACACCGCACCCCTACCTGTCTGCCCCTGATTTTAAGGGGTTGTGTGTAGGTAATACATTTTTAAAAAATAAATAAATAGAAGTAATGCAAGTAACGCGTGCTGCTCCTCACGCAGATCAATCCGGTTACACAAATTAGGAGTCTTTAACTAGTGGATTTAGTGACCTTTCTTAATTGCATTCTCTGTAGAGAAAAACAACATTTTTAAGACTAGCTCAGTTCTTACGAGAAAAAAAAAAATGTTTTCGCAATGGTTACCTAAAACCCGACAGATAATAGTGGAAGCACTCAGCCCACCGCAGGTCTCCGGGTCGTGGTCATTTGAATCGCGGTCGATGCCACGAGTGGTTGGATGCAAGGTTTCAGGGTGGTAGCATGCGGGCCGGCTTTTTACATGGACTTGATAGTGCAACGGGTCTATCGAAGATGGGCTTATGTTAGTGGGTAGCTGATGGCATTGTATTCTATTACTAGTGCAAACCAATTCTTCCAACAAGCGCAAAAATCATAAGTTTACTCTTGTCCACCATAGATCGTCTTTTCTGCGCCCAATTCCATTTACTCCGCCATATCTTGGTTTGTGACTGCAGAATGTATGGAAGCTGATAAAACAGTGGGAAGGTAGCGTGCCGTGAAATGGTTTGTACCAGAGTCTCTCGTGACGCCTCTAATCACACTGATGGGTAGATTTTCGAGGGTCTGTGGGCACCCGAGGAGGGAAATACCCTGGGATGTTTATGTGTCTGCGGGCACGTGCCGTCGCGTGCGTTCACACTAATACTTGTAGACGACACTGGTGAAAACGTGTCTTGGCTTTGTTTAGATAGATGTATTTTCTTATTTATCCTTTGCTGACGTAGGAGCGATCTCTCGAGATAAAAGTGCCATTTGTCTACTTTTCTGCTGACTTAGGAGCGGTTTTCCTCTCGGGCGAGGCTGGGGAGAAGTGGGGGTTTGTATGAGACAGACAGACAGACAGACAGAGGGAGAAGGGGAAGAGAGAGAGAGAGAGAGTAACAGTTAAGTGACGATGTTAATTATTGATACTGTCCTTGCTCAGACCTCAGATCAGGTACACAAAATCTCGTCCCGCAAAGAGGTGCGTACATTTATATTTATGCACAGATGTGTGTGTCTGTCTGTCCATCCTTCCTTCTATTCGGTCGTCTATTTCTGTGCGTGTCACCAGACTCATAGTTAATATCTTGGGGTGTTTATTTCGCCCATTTGAATATCTCTGCTGCTGAAGTTTTTGGATTCGTAACTGGAGTTGCTGTCCTGTGGTAGGTATGTTGTAAACAGACTATCAGAACAGTTTATCTATTTGCAGGTGGCGATTAAGTATATTTATCATGAGTTCAACAGCATGCTACACATCGTGATGATGGTGCGCATTATTTTTGGTTGTTCCTCTCAGCTCTATTATTTATAATCTAGCCTGTTCTGTTAAGAATGAATGCCACAAACTTCGTTTCGTTCATTATCGCACGGATATAATAGTGTCCAAAATTAAATATATTTCACTTTGTATATCCCACTTTATCTTTGGCGCCAGTGTCGACTCGGTATCTTAATATTTTGTTATCCAACTCTGTTGGTGATATCAATAATATTATAGTTGTCTTCTAGTTGCCCTGTGGCATACCACGGTGAGTTATTCCCATTGCATCGTCTTGTTGACAGTAGTGTTGTCCGTAGACTAATGATTTCGTCTGCGAGCTTATAGTGGGAAATGATTCACTCACATGTCTTGATAATTTCAGAGATCATATGAACACACTAATCATCATGTCTGGAACTCTTATCAAATTGTGGGATCATCGCTCTGTTTCTGTCCCTACACTACACCTGTCTAGCTGTTACTTCTGGCCGTGATACCATCTAGTTTGTTTTTTTGGTTTTTTTTAAAGTTGTCATATAGGTGGCATCTAGCCCTAAGCCACTCGTCTTTCTCGTTCTTTCCATCATGATTCTGAGGCACAAACTGGGGGATTCGGCACCTTCAGGTGGTGCAACCCTTCAGCACAGGCTCTTTTTTAGTGAGTGTGAGGGAAAGAGAGTTTTTGAGAGAGAATAAGAGTGTGAAAAAGCGAAAGGAAAAGGGAGAGAGTGTGTGTGAGTGTGAGTATGTGTGAGAGACAGAGAGAGAGAATGGTATATAATACTGTCAGGTGGTTGGCTTCTGCCTAAATAAACAAACTGAACTAAACTGAGCTATCATCTACGTCGTCTGTCATCTAGTTCATTTCCTCACCGATACAGACTTAAAAACTCAAACATCTCTCTATCGCATGCTCACGCCAACCGCGTTTTTTCCTCTGTCTTACGACACCATTTTTAATCCTTGGTATGGAGTCCGCCCGGAGGTGAGATGACGTCTTCAAGAGATAAGACTGCACGGCCTGGCAGACTAGGGTCCGTTACCGGATCCCGCGGGTATCACGCCCTGGAGTGGACGGGGTCTGCACCGGATACACAACGAGTGATTGGACATCGATTTTCCGTTTCTTTTCTTTTTTCTACGTGATGAAGAGACTGGTGGTTGGTCCTGCTTTTGGAAAAGGGCAAAGAAGAATAGAAAAGAGAGAATTTCAGTGACTGATTACGTAGAAAGAGCGAAAGAGTGATAAGGAAGAGAAAAAAAATGTCAGAGAGAGATTGAAGAGAGGAATTGATCCTTTTTGAGAGGAATTCCTGTCATTGATGATGGGTACTTGGGGTTCTGGCATTTAATCACAGCAGCGGTCTGGCTCAGTCACTCACAGTTTGCAAGGATATCACAGTGTTGTTTGTATTGTGTGTTTGTTTGACTCCTCCAGTTGCTCTGTACAAGAGTGCAATAATTTTCTTTTTAAATTCTCTTTGAGTTTTAGTAATTAGAATTCAGAGGATCGAAGCTGTGTATTTTTCGCGGTTAATGCTCCTTTTGTGAAAGTTATAGACAATGGGGCAGAAGTGGTACTAAAAGTTTGGTGACATCTTTGATAACTTGATGAAAGCCAAGAATACCTGTAGGCGACATTCTGAGTCGATTGTAATGGTGTCTTATTTATGATAGCTGGTGATAAGAATATCATAAAGAGATGATTGGGAGGACTGATCGTGAGGCGTACATTGCGTTTTAGTAACTGACGTCGATAAGGCTTATCATGACCTGTCATGGAGGAGGAGGGAGGCATCGTTGGATGAGTGTCCCAGGCATTAGTCTTTCGGTCATCTTGTAAATTGCTCTCATAGACTGTCATTCATGCTTTTGCTGCATAGTCAGTGAAGATATGGACAAACGAGTATGTTGAGCAATCTGTTTGACATTGTCCAAGAAGCCAAACGGCGATTAAGGAGGTTGGTTGTTCGGTTAGATAATTTTTTATTTTTTTTTTTAGGTATGTGCTCAAAGCAAAAGCCAAAGACCAAATAAGACCCAAATTCTGCATCATTCAGTCATTCAGTGCAAATGCATATACAATATAATCCTTTAAAATTACTCTAATATAAGTCAGCAAAAAAATCATCCTTCCATCAGTTTGATGTTATTGCCTTTTTTTTTTTTTTGCATTTCGCGGGTTTGCACAGTGTTTGTAGACAGGATGGCCCATGGGCAATATGGATACCTTCTAGTATAATGCTAATGGTGACATCAAGAAGCACATGAAACATGTTAGTTTACTGAAACATTTAAAAACATTTAGGATACATAGATATAATTTTGCCTTTTTTATTACACCTCTTTTGACGATTTTTCTAAAACAAGCGATATCTGTGTATCATGTGTTATGGAAGATAACATTATTTATAGTTTCTTTTATGATTTTTTTTACATCCAGGCAGTAACTTCCCGCCCAGGTTATCGCAAGCTTTATGCCGCTTAATATGCCACACCGCGAGTCACTTCGCTTAATCACCATAAGGGGTGGGCTTCTGCAGCGTGCAGGAGACACCCGCCATTTTCTGGCGTTGCTCATAAATCTATTCATTATAGATTAAATTCACGACAGATTTATTTTCCGCAACTCAGCAGGCTTCGACCCCAGAAGCTGTGCTTCCTATTTCAACTTTGTAAAGGTTCATTCTAGGCGAGCTTCATAGCTTCATAGCCTCATAGCTTTGTATAATGCCATAGTGATCCGTCTCTCTATTTAGCTTTGTACAATTTTCTCTTTTCAGTGTGGATCAACTGCCAGAGAAAGAGATCGAGGTAAGTCTTATTTCTGTTCATATTTGTTGACTCAGTAACTTTCACTTTACATTATGTGTTTGTCTCATAAAAGGAATCACGACACAGCCTGGCTACATGAAAATAGCTGCCATCTTTTAATAATTAGCAGTAGGTACCTGAGGCGTAATTATGAACATTCCTATGAATGTTATACAGCCTAAACAATTCTTTAGCTCATACCTGTAGATTATTCTTCTACAGAAGGAATGTTATGACATAATTGTATTTGTTTGATTCTCTGTAATCAATATTTGGGCTGCCATTTACTTTGTTATACTGATAATGTTTTTTTTTTCTTTTAATTTCGTTTACTTCATTTCTTTTTTTTTCACTCTCTTTTCCACTCTTTTTCATTCTCTCTCTCTCTCTTTCTCAATTTCTATTTCTCTCTCTTTCTGTCTTCTATGTTTGTATTTGTTTCACCTTCTCTCCCTCTCACTCGTTCTGTCTATATTCCCTCCTTCTCCTCCCCTCCTGCTTTCCTGCTTTCGCACAGAAGACGCATGCACACATAGAGTGGGTAGAGAAATTTCTCTGCTCTTTCCTAGTGTCAAAATTAAATAACAGTTAAATTTCACTCGTGCAGAGCAAGTTTGTGAGTTTATCCCTCGCCTTCAAGACTGACAAGCTTACATTAGACCAGCGAGTCAGCGTACAAGAAAGGTCCAGGGATTTGGCAGAACAAAATGTAGACAGAGAGTTGCAGGGACTCAGAGAGGCTGTGGAGGTATGGCTATATCCAGTCTGCATATTATGGTTTCAGCAGGTCCTGTTTTTCTTGTGCAAACCAGATGAAATACTAAAGTTATGTTTGGCAGGAAAGATTCATTATTGTGTCTCATGCAGTTTAATTGCCCCACTCTCCCGCCTCCGATACAAAAACTGATTCTTATGATAACACTACACTACATTTTCATAAGAAATCTCATACTTTGAGATTATACCAATTACAGTACGGATTTTTATCATGTTTTGCTAATTCTAAAGCACTTTCCCATGTGCTGTTGTACAAAACAAAGTAAAATGCTCAAACCAAAGTGCCATTACACACGCAGTTTGTTGTCACTTGTTGTCACACCACAGGTAATGTATATTTAGGTATGATGTTATGAAATCCCAGCCCATACACATTTTATTTCCCAAGACCAAAACATGTCATAATAATTCAGTCTAATTTCACCTATAAACTTAGTAAATTCCCACCCGAGGTATATTAATAGAGTAGAGGCATGGTGGACCACTTCACTAATTTGAATTCAGTCCTGCAGTTCACACCAGGGAGTGCTATTTTCAAGATTTTACATTAAAGCATTTCATACTGCATAGAAACTTTGCAAGTCATTTGTTTACTCTCCCTCTGAACTTTATGATAAGGAAAACTGCTATAAAGTCGTCGGGTATTTGAAATGTGAAAACAGAGTCATCTGAGTCAAGGCAGTGTCCACGGCCGTATGCAGACAGGGCTTGCCTTCTGATGGTAAGGATCGAATAGCACAGTTTTAATTGTATTTCATGTATATCCCCGTTTTGCAGGCCTTGACTGAATTGGTCTCAGATGATCAGGTGCGAAGTGTTTTACAGAAAATCAAGCAGCATATAGATGTGTTGGAGCAGTCAGCAGCAAGGGTGTCCAGCAGAGCTGAGGTGTATGGTGCTGTTCAGCAGGTTTGTGCTTGTCCATTTCAACAGTTGAAAAGCTTTCAAATAAACGTGCAGCTGTGATGGTTGGTGAGATATCAGTGTGATGGTGTCAGAGGTGGGATTTGATGAAATGGTTATGGTTATTATTGTGGTAATGAGATAGGGGTTTGTGATTGTGATGGTTGTTGCGAAAGATGCAGATTATGGTTGTATTAATGAGAATGGTGATTGTCTGCTTGGTGGCTGATTGCTAAAGAGGTTCTTTTCACCTGAAAGGTTGCAAGATCATTGAACTTGATAGTTAGTAGTTGGGGGACCTTAGAGTAAAGGGTCATTGTCACAATTTTCTTAGTGATGGCAGTAAGTTTGATGATTGAGATCTTCTCAAGGATGGAAAAAGTCTGAAAGCTATGTAGAGATGATGATGACAGAGAACTGTTCTTTCACAACATCCCATGTACTGACTTCACCTGTGTATTGTGTACAGATGCAGTTGTTTTTGCGGGGAATCTAAGCATGTTTTAATCTCATTTCTAACCACAGGAAAGAAAAATGTGCAAAGCCATGGAAGTTATGGTGCTATACACAGAAAATCTACGCAGGATTCGTGAGAAGGAAGAGTCAGAGTTGCAAGAGGCCAGGTAGTTTTGTTTGGTTTGTCTCAAACTAACCTAGTGCTATGATGTTTGTAATGTTAGCCAACATTGTCACAAGATCTTTCATTTGATATGACATTTGATATAAGCAAAATTATTTAGGTTTTAATGAGGTTTTAATGGATCAAACACAGTAAAACTTCAAACATGACTGTCAGATCAAAACTTTAAAAAAATCAGATTTTCATGAATGGTCTCTTTCATCACTTTTTAAGAAAATGCCATACCTGTAAGTTTGCCGCTTTATCACTGGCAATCGGAAATACACACCTATTGCACTTGTTGTAAAGAGACATCTTTTGAAAGACCCTTTACAAGAGATCTCTATATGATGAAGAAGTTTTTCACATAAACTTGATACATAATGGGACAACATAAAATAAAAGAAGTTTTTGACCTTGGTCCTACTCACACAACAGTGAAATAAGGTTTTCTTGCATTATAGAGAAAAGGAAACAGAATTTAATAAAATCTTAACTTGCAAAGAAAAATCTTAACACTTGTAAGCCTTATGGGCTATACGGTTAGCCTCAAGTTTTATTATATAAAAGGTATTTTAATGTATTTATATACTTTTATAGCCTGGTACATGTATGCACTGGTGTATGCATGTTGCTTTTGGAGGAAGACTTGAAGCTGAAGACTGAGTCCCATCCCTGTTATTATTTGTAAGAGATCTTCACATCGGAAAGCTTGCAAGGAAACTCGAGGAATGATATTTCATCATCTTTTCATGTCTTTTAGGAGTTTGGAAATGGAGGTATTCTAAACATTCCAGAGCAAAAGTTGCAAGAACAGGTGTTGATTAATGTCCAATTTAACTGACTCTGGACATGAATTTAGGAAAGATAGAGTTCATCACCCTTAGGGTTTTAAAAGTATTGTGTTCTAATGTGTGCTTTGTCTTTCTACTCATAGGAAAGTTTTGAGTGAGAGAGCAGGAAATGGCTATAATCTTGATGCTGGTATGTATCTATGCATTTTAGTCTCATTATGTTATTTACAATGTCCTCTGTTATGGCCAAAGTATTCATGACATAAGCTTGTTATAATCATAATGGAAAGAATAAAACCATTCAAATTTTGTAATACAGGGTGTTTCCAAATTTATGATATAGCCCTTAGTTTTGATGCGTACATAATAAACACACCTTTTTGATATGTGATTGCATGCATATGATAGTACGTTTTTAAAGTTTCTGTACAAAGACTGCATAGTACATTTTTGACTCATGGCATAATTTCATACTTCTGCTTCACTTTCTCCGAATTATCAAATGGGTTTACACTAAAGGGCTTTCTTGTCTTTTTAAAAACTAACCAGATGCACAACGCTGAAGACAACTTAAACATGCTGTCCTAGAAACAGCGCCTTGGCTTGTTTTGTGAATGAATGTTGGATGGTTTCAGCAGAAGAGTATTATTATATTTATAGTTTTTCCCACTGATCTTTTCTAGAATCTTAGCTGAGTAATGGTGACATCATTTTATTGTTTGTTTAGATTCAGGTCCTGGCAGGAGATCAATGTCTGTCTGTGGTTTCAATGCAGGTGGCCGGCCGGTTAGTAATCCTTTGTATGATGTATGTCTACCTCAGCTATGCAAATAAGTTTTATTTCCATCTCGATACATTTCACTCTGACAGTGTATTTGTTGTGCAGCTGAATTTCAAATTGCATAGGATACCATAACTTGTCTTTAAATGCTAATTTCCATTGAGCTGTAAATGAAATGTGTGAGCTCTTATTTCAACACCAGCTTCACCTCAGTTTGCTGTGAACCTCCCCCATTTATCAGCTTGTGATTGGCAATTTCAGTGAAATACATGTATCTCCTTTGGGGGAAACGAAGTTACATTCTCTTATCAGCCATGCTGATTCAACATAGGAAATATACAAAGGAAGGAAAACTGTAAGAGTATTATAAGAGTAAGAAAAAACAATTTCACATTGTGAAAAACGTTATCATAGAATGTTTAGTATTACTCTCATTTATCAGACTGATTTTCAGTTATGCAAAAAACTACAGTTTACATTCTGACCATTTTTTGACAAGATAAGGGGAGTAACTCTGCCCCCAGATATACTGATCTTTCCCATTTGAAGTCCTCCTTTTAATATTCCCATCTTTGAAGTGGCATGCACTATTTTCTTTACTGATTTCAAACGCAAACATGTGCCTCATTACATTATGCTGAGTTGTTGAATAACGTGAGCAGAGATCTGCAAGTATAAATTATCAGTTTTCCATGGTGTCAAGGAGCCACAGTGAAAACATTAGTTTAACATATTCATTTATCTGGTAAATGCTAGGTCAGGTAGTTATTATTTAGTTTCGTCATCAGTAACGTTTAATTTCTACAAAATCCCTGCAATAAGAAGTATACATACAAGTGAATAATGTTCATAGCTCTTGCAAAGCCTTTGAACAAAGAATATCTTCATCTGACCAATCTACAAAATCAATTTTTGTGACATTTCAAACCTTTGTGATGCCCTTTCTCCTTTATGCACAAACTGTCTTTGTTTCTCGGCACTGACCATGCACTATGCATGACATGCCTTAACTTTATAATACACTTTCTTCCTGGAATGAATGGGCTACTTTTTGTTTCTTCCTTAACTCTCTGCTGGATATCCGCAGTGTATGCTCTCTCCATTCTCTGGTCTGACCTAATTTTTTCTCGGCACCGACCATGCACTATGCATGACATGCCTTAACTTTATAATACACGTTCTTCCTGGAATGAATGGGCTACTTTTTGTTTCTTCCTTAACTCTCTGCTGGATGTCCTCAGTGTATGCTCTCTCCATTCTCTGGTCTGACCTAATTTCCTGCCAGTTTTCCTCACCACATTGTCTTGTTTCATGTACATGGGATCTTTATCTAACTTTGTATATCTGCATCTGATTTCATTGTGTTGTAACTTGACTAACACAGCTCTTTGCTTTTGTCCTATTCCTGCTAGTCCTCACCAAAGCCAATCCCTCACACTTACATAAGTAACTATATCAGTGAAGCTGGTGACTGTACTGACACTATGGATGTAAGAAGCATTTTTTATTAGACCGCTTTGGTTTTTGTGTTGCATGTTATTAATTTGGTTCTCTTATGATTTTCACACCAGTTTGAATTGTATTTTGCTGTGGGGGGGAAGTTTGTAGGAGTAGAATTCTAAATGTTGGATCATTTAGTGAAGGGTGAATATTAGAGCTGTAAGGCCGCTATCTGTAGAATTTATGTTTGCTCATCCGGCTCTGCCACAGGGCATGTATCTTAATTTAAATTAATCCCTTCATGACATAATGAAGTATATGCACATCTTAAACCTTACCAGCAATATAGAGGGACCATCTCACCAAATGCTTTGCTTTAGAGTTGGGTTAGCACTAGCTGGAAGAGTTCTGGGATATTGCCATTAGTGCTTGAAAAAGATCACCTAGCACTGGAGTTCAGCTATAGAAATCAGCGTGTGCAATGTGATGATGGACCTTTTTATGATGTGGTGCTGGTGTAATGTTAGCGGACTTTTGTATACTGGCAGGCACGAACACAGATTGATTTGCACATCAAGGGATAGACTAACACTTCACTACACATCTGTCTATCATACATAATGTCCTAATCACTCTCACACACTCATACACCTGCCCCATGGTAGATCTAGCTCAGTATTCTTTGCTCATAAAAGAACAAAATGAAATGGTTATTGACCTCACTCACCATTTCAGTATTTCTAAAAATTAGCAATTATGATTCTCACAAAATGCTGCTTCTAGAAAACTTGGTGAAATGCATTGAGACTGTTTAACTACAGCAGAACCTCATAGATTTTAACTTCAGCTCACCAGCTCAGAAATTAGAGTTTGTTGGGTAATTTAGTATAAACTTATATAGCGAAGGACCTGAATTTCTCAATCAGCAGGCAAGGAATTCAAGTGCATAAAATTTGAGGTTGTGAAGCCTTCTTCTTCTTTGGTGTCCAATAAATCTGACCATGCTAAAAGCTCAGTCAGGCTTTGTAGGCATGTAGCTTGTGGCCACTTGCACAGGAAATAAGACTGTGCAGGAGATAGGACCTTCCACACGAGTTTGTCATGCATAAAATCATTAGCTTTGCATCAGGGCTCCATTTTGCCAAATCCTGATCTGCAACCCGGCACAGGTGGGATGGTTGTTGTGAGCTTCTGCTGTACATTCATGTACTTTCTTCATGTTAAAATGTATTCAGGCACAATATTACATGACATAGCTGTATGTGCAGAGTCCTGTACAAGAGACTTTTGTAAGCATGTGGTTAATTAGTAGATAGCATGTGTTTGTGCATCTCTTAACAGTTGCTTTATATGACTCTTTTGTAGTCCTCTCACACCAATTTTGTAAATCTTGATGGGTTACGGATAAATATTTTATATGCACACCTTGTCTTGTAGACAGAATCAAAATATTTGATGAGATGGTCTTTTTGATAATTTATCACACGTATTGTACTTCTCTGTAACTTTATTGTATCTGCAGTTGCACAGGAGTTGAAAAATCATAAAATATGGTGCAGAACTATCATTTGAATATTTATTCTAAATTTAAGATATGATTTTTATTCTATCTTTGATATGTACCGCATCATGATTAGCAGAATAACCATTTTACGTTCATTTAAAATTTAGTTCTTCCTTAAAGGAAGACACTACCCTTATTCAGAGACTGTAATGCACATGACTTGGTGTGCAACTTATCTCCATGAGTGCACTGGATTTCTATACATAATTGCACACCAAAGTGCTGAATGGTGCATTCTTCTCCCTCAAGATGATCTTAGAACAAGTGTTATTAGCTATGACAACAGTTGTTCGACACCAGATTTCACCCACATATCTTAGACACCTGTATGCGTGATCCTATGAAGGCTTTTTTAAAATTTTTGTCTTGACGCACAATTATCTGAAACTATAAACACCCTTTGATGTTAAATGAAATAACTCTTTATCTAGACAGGAACGCGGGAAAAGCCTTCATAGGATCACGCATAAAGGTGTTTAAGATATGTGGGTGAAATCTGGTGTCGAACAACTGTTGTCATAGCTAATAACACTTGTTCTAAGATCATCACCCTTGAAGGAGAAGAATGCACCATTCAGCACTTTGGTGTGCAATTATGTATATTAGTCCAGTGTACTCATGGAGATAAGTTGCACACCAAGCCATGTGCATTACAGTCTCTGAATAAGGGTAGTGTCTTCCCTTAACATCATCCTTATTTGTTTGAAGTCACATAGATCTAGCCTTGTTTTTGTTCACAGAGCGTTTCCATCTCTGTAAAAAAAATTCAGTGATATATCCCATACATTCTTTTCTGTTTCATATTTTATGAGCAAGGTCATATTATCACTTGCATGCTTGTTTACATTTTAATGACAGTTTCATTAACACAACACAAACATATGGAATATTGTTCATACCATAATACTTGCATTTCCAACCCTTATTGTATTGTTTCTAGTTGGCACTGGTACTTGTGACAGTATTGTAAATTTATGTATCCTCTTATGTACTTGATTTTGGAGAATCAAGAGAAAGATGTTTCATAGAGCTTCAGAAATGAAGTTCAGTAAAAAGATGCTTGATGTTGTTTTAGTTCATATCATTCTATGAAATGTCTGTCAAAAATTATATAAATGATGCATTCAGCGCGAAGACATTGCAGTGTAAGAAACCAAAATCTTTTCTGAAGATGAAATTGTTTGGCAGATTTGCCAGTTACATCTTTTTTTTTTTTCCTAATTTTGTGTCAATGAAAATATTTAAGCACTACCTTTTTTGTGTAACAAAGTGACGAAACTTTAATTTGGAACGAAGACAAGAAGTTTGAGTACTTAGTTACAAAGTGTGCGTGTTTTATGTGATAAATCACAACTAATAGGACCCAGTACATTGCATGGTAGCATTTGGCACTAACAACAGAGATTAAGATGGACATTTAACTTTGTTTCTGGTCTCGTTATCAGATGCGGCGCAGGAGTGAGGTGGCTTTGCCAAGAATTCTTGGTGGTACAGGCAGTCCATCCTTGACCCCGGGAGCATCTTTGGTATGTTCATTATCTATCTGTTTTTCTTCATTATTTATATCTAACTGCTCTGCTCCGGCCCCGTGAGTCTTATAACTGCCTCTGCTTATCATGGAGGCCACATCATAGCTCCACATCGCAGAATTTGAAGAGATCTCCACCACAACATCAGTTGTTCTACATAAATCTTTTGCAGTTTTCTTGAAGAAACACAGGCTTCAAGAATTACAGGAATAATCTCTTCTTGTTGTCAGGCCAAAGCATCATAGGTTATTCTGCTAATGTATTTCTGATCATGAACCTGAGAGTGTCAAACTTATCAAAAAGGAAACAGTGTAACATGTTACATGAATTAGCTCACAGCGACCCAGCTGTTCTGCACAAAACATTTTGGAAAGATGGAAAGATGTGACGGTTAGGAACATGACACATAAATGAATCGTCATAAAGTCATCAGTGTTAAAGATAGCTGGACACCATTTTTATTTAGCAATTTGGTCTTGTGAAATATCTGGCGATCCACTTGTTTAGACATAGTGAAGAGTCTGTGCTTAATTGAGCATCCAGAAGTTGGTTGTTCAGACCCTGGTCTCTACCTGCTAAACAGTGACCATTAATATTGATACTTAACAAGTTCACAGTAATGGACAGCCACACATTATCATCATGGGACCATCTTACCAGTAACACACACACACACACACACACACACACACACCCACACACATGTAAAGAGGATTCATGGCTGTGGTTAATGCTGAAGTCATGTTTTTTTGTGCGACTTCTAAAAGAGTCCTCTCTGGAGGTACAGAAGATGTAAATGGAGAATAGTTAATTCATTGATTATACAGTGTGCTTTGACCACTCTCTGTCATGTAAAGAAGATGACCAGTTTCAGCATTCCAGATGAAGAATCTTCTTCTTCTTATCAACTTCATTTCACAAAATCAAGAGTAGCACTTACATTCCATAGACATATATAGCTTAGATTGGAAACTAATTAGGAGAGTGGGGCAACAGAAGGTCTTCAGAGGAAGATACTCCTGTATTGCAAGTGTTTCGGCCCTTGGACCACCTGACCTCTTTACTGTGGTGGGGATCTGTGGGGATTTGAGGGAGATACTGTACAGCAAGATTTCACTTATATAATCTGATTCACTTTGCTCTTGATTTGCTGAAAATGCATGCGATCTACAGCTTGAGACTGATGAAAGTGAGATTTTTTCCTAACATTTTATACTCCATTCTTTGTCCATACAAGTCATGTTAAAACTATTAATCAAGATTTACCACTTTTGATGCATTTACACAGACATTACTGTGACTCTACCTGCTGTGACATTACTGTTGACCATGAAGATGAGTTTTTCCTCCTTTCTTCACAGTGGAGGAACAAAACAAATTATGGAAATGTCTGAATGGAAGATAATAATGTAACTTCTAATTCTGTCAGAATGGCATTGAATATGCAGTGTCCTGTTCGCCTGAAACTGTTTTGATCACAAATAAGCGTCACTAATTTTCTGAATGATGTTTCAAGGCCTTGCATCATAAACATTCTAAAATGCCATAATCAGTTTACTAAATTCTGTAATGTCTTAGTGGTAGATAAACACTTCTAAAACAGTTAGATTTAACAAAAAGTTAGAATCATGAGAGAAATACAGTATATATGGATTGGCATGTTGATTGTTGGTTGTCTTACACATCTATGCTTCTGTTGAACTACCTTTACTAGGAAAGTGCGCCTCCCTTTTTCGAGCGCAGTACTAGTAACTTCTCCACAATGTCCCAGGACTCTGAGGACAGGGAGGTAAGATTTGGAGAAAATCAGGAAAGTGTAAGGACAGAGTTCCTCAGTATTGTATTTTTTCCTGCTGAAAACTGCATGAGGGATGCCCGCATGAATCATATTGTACCTTTGACTTTGAGTTAAACTCATGCTGCCCTTGCTTACATGCAGTGATGTCACAAAGAAAAAGAGGAGAAAAGAACTGAAAAACTAAAAGCAATCCTCATTTCTCGTCTCATGAAGATTATAGCTACAGCTTTACATGAATAGTGTGTCATTTACTGGCAGCAAGATCAATCAGGAAAACACCCTCATGCTTTTTCAAGCTTCACTGTTGTAGCAACTAATATTTCAACTCTTGTTTTAAAACTAATAAATCTGCAACATTTTTTAAAATTTGTTCACTTTTCGTCATAACCTAATAACTGCTGTGTGATGTGATATGATATACACATTGCTTACACCAGCTTTACTGACTGTCTCTGATCACAACATTATGACTGCATTGCACTCTCTAAGCTTTGAATTACCAATACTGCGCAAAGCTGCTTTGCATCACATTATAACAGAAAAGTGGCAACTTCTGCCCTTTATGATTCTAATGTTAACCCCAATGTAAAAATTATTTGCTGGTATCAAGTTAGTGTACTTGTTCTTTACTTATCTACCTGAAATCACACTGAAGACATATTAGGACAGATATGGTGTGGTTTAGACACAGTCAGCAATTATGAATCACAAGATGAGACAGAAATTAAATATTAAATAACACCCAAAGGGTAAAGATAAGTGCAGCAGAGGTTGGAAGGTTATACCTAGAGATCAGGAAAAGAGAGAGAGAGAATTTTGCAATATCCATACAGAGCTATGTTATCTAAGATGACGCACCTCACAGCATGCGGACCAAGTCAAGCATGAAATACATTTGTACTCTTGCAGATTACTTTTAGTCCAGAATTACTTTTATCTTCTCAGCCATATGTCATCTTCTCAAGAAATTATTCCCAGATGACTTTGGGCAAATGTTCATGTGTGCATTTTGATGTGAAGAAGGGGAATCACTACTTTAATTCATGACACATATGCTGTCAGATTCCATATTAACACAAAGACATCGTTCTGTACTGACAGGACATAGTCATTAACAGTAGTTCAAATTATTATCAATCAGTACATCTAACACCTTTTAAGGATAAATTTCCATAACATGACTTTCAGATATATGTTAGTGTACACTTCTTGATTGTGAGGTTGTGGATAAAAACTGTGTACAGTATTAGTAAAACATGTACAGTTTTTCCTGTTTGTCATCATTCAAACCTCTTTGACTTCTTCTTGTCTTCCCTCTCATTCATGAAGCTTTCAGCTGTGCTTCTCAAGCCCTGTGCCATGCCATGACAACCATTGGCTGTTCCTATAATATCTGCTAAAACTGTGGAACCTCACAGTTGTTTTGTACTGCTTTTTTTCCCAAATTGTGTTTTATATACACATGATGCTATTGTGCTGTATGGTTTTGTTCAATCAGAAGTGTGGAACGCGCCCATTTTTTCCATCTTGTATCTCACAATCGTCATTTTGTTTTCAGCAACTCATTTTATTTCAGATATTAAACTGCTGTTGAATTTATTTTTCTCTTGATTGTTGCAGTTGTGATGTTTAATTTGTTTGTTTCATTTAATGTATTATCATTGTGTGTGATCGTGAAAACTGTGGCAGTTCTTTATACTAATATACAGCGAGGTGACTTTAATCATATTTTTTAGTTAATTGATTAAAGAGCCAAGGCTTCATTGAAATTGTGTTAAGTTTACCCTTAATATCTAACCCTCTGCAGTACCCTAGAATAGAAAAATATATCCCTGAAAGTTAGATCACAACCACCATTCCCATAGATGATTGCACTGCTTTACAAAAGTGCCATGAACATATGCTGCCCATCATCAGAAGCGTGAATTTATATTTAGGTTTCTTTGCCTGTTTGCCTGCAGTGACTTTAGATTAGTTACCGAAAATTTGAATAAGATTTACATTGTCATGAAATTATGTTATATGCTTATATTATCCAGTAACACTCATATCCTTTGCTACCCACTGTGAGAACAGACCCAACTTTCAGAGTATGTGAGCACACAAACTGTGTCATATTTACATTATGAAATTGGACTTTTCAGTCCTATTTATCTGTAAACTTGGTATCCAGAATCATTGAACATTTTATTCACAATAAGCTAACATAGCATTCAAGGCTGCTGTAAGAAGTCTACTCAAATGTGTAAGAACTAAGATGTAACTCTTGGAACTAATTTTATTAAGATAGTTTTGTTTTTTTAGTTGTCCTTCTTTGTTTTATGTTAAGTTTGTCAGTATGGTCTGAAACTGTTGTAGATGTAGTTTTATGCCTACATGTAATCTTCTCATCTCTTCTTTCATAGGATCCAAAGTCCAGGTTTCAGTCTGCTGTGGCAAGCACTTCTATCCAGCATGCAGTTACAGATACCATGAGACGTTGTTCCCTGGAGAAACAAAGGTCTGTGTCCGCATCATCTGCACCCTCATTTTCTCCAACTTCGATGCCAGCTTCACCATTTTCACGCAAAACCACCCCACCAACATTGTCAGTGACTAAAGAGGCAGATGGTGACAGGTATGATGATAATTATAACGCTCTTTATAAGCGTTGTATCCAGGCTAATGCCTACTGACATGACTTCATACTATCATTACTCCAGCAGACCTGATCACTCTATGACTTTCTGAGCTTATTGAGCAACATTTAGGGCTAGGGCCATTTGCAAGCAGATCTCTAGCATTCTGACAATATCCTTCACTACTGTAGTCAGGTATCCATTTTACAAATAGTTGAATAAGTAAAATATGAATGAAACACTTTCCCAAGCCATTTACAACTTGACTGTGCTTGAGAACAAACTCACAACTTCCAGATCTTGAGTCCAGCCACGTAATCATTTAGCCACAGTATGGGTTAAGTCTTTGGTCATTATATTTTTTTATTTGCTTGTTTGAACAGTTCTTGATGATTTTTTGTTTAGAGAAACATGATGCCCTATTTTTTTGATGTCATGAGTCTCCATCAGTTTCCAGGCTTTCAGTCAGTATGATAATTTTCAGGAGCACACATGAGGGTGCTGGAGAAAAGACAGAAACAGCACACAAGATTTCACAAGATGAGGATGCTTTCAGAAAAGGGTAAGTTGCTCTGGACTGTATGTGAAGTTTCTATGTCTGTTTGCTTAGCATCATACATGTACTTTCATTTAGGAATAGTGTACTTCTATATTTCATGGAATGTGTCATATACAAGTAATTTATATAATGCTTAAAATAGGAAATATTTCAGCCATCACTTAACTGTCTACAAGACAAAATGTACTATGAGGTTGTCACTAAGGCAAGGAATTGCAACATCTTCTAATTTTATTATAGGTTGACATAACATACTTTAACATGTGGACAGCTTTTGATTTCAATGTTGTTGTTTTTTTTAATGAATTTTGTTTGAAGCCACATCAGTGTGTAAATTGGCACACATTTATGAATGAGAAACTGTAACATTATGCCGCTGGCCTCTGCAGTATGATAGTTTTAATTTGCTTTTGGTAATGACAGAGGCCCATTCTCTGATATCAATAGCTAGAAATTGTTCCAGTCTTGCCCTTAGAATCTTGTCCACACATTACCTTAAAAAGCAGACTAACAGTTCTGTTTCTTAGATAAAGCCTCCTGTCACTTCTTCTTTCTTTCTTTCTTTCTTTCTTTCTTTCTTTCTTTCTTTCTTTCTTTTCTTTCCTTTCTTTCTTTTTCTTTCTTTTCTTCTTTCTCTCTCTTTCTCTCTCTATCCCTCTCCATTTTTCTCTGTCTCATATTCCCTCTTTCCGTCTGATAGTTTCGAGGAGGGACTGAAAACCAAACTTTCCCAGGAGCTGAATGACCTGAGAGACCAACAGACTTCCATAAGTCAGACCCTGGAACATGTGATGGACAGGGTGGATCAGTCCCAGCTGGAAGATGAAGAATTTCTGGCAAGGTTGGTTAGAAGTTATTATCTTTTACTAGCTGAAGTATCCCGGCGCTGCCGGGAAAAAAGGGGGGGATGTGAAGCGTCAGTGAACTATCACGTATCTCCCCCTCCCCCTCCCCTCCATCCACCCTTCACCTGAAGCAGATAACGTCATCCGCTTGTGAAATGTTATTTTGTTTCGTCGATCTGGTGTTAGTATGTGCGTTCAAATTTCCAATGGCAAACGAAACGCAATGTCTTTCCGGTACAAAATTTTAAATGGCAAAATGAATGCCAGAAACAAAGACAAAGAGAAAAATGCGGCACAAACTTTGTAAATTGATTACGGTAATCAAATCTTGCAATTTCCGTGAGCAGACAGTAATGCTAAACATTCTGTATCGGATATTGTACATGTTGACATTTTCAGGTGAATTATACAAACAGCGGTTTTGAAGGTTATGCGTTAGGAAGGGAGCGTGCCACGCCCCCGATGCAGTCTTATAATATAGATACCTGTGAGCTGTTGGGAGATATGTTGGGGTCAGGGATGAATATTAGGCTTAACACATAAAATTTAATGAACAGTATTCAGGCAGAAGGTATATATAAGGTTTAAATTGCTATGATATCAGCATCCCAGTGTTTAATGACAGCTCATACTAATAGCAAAGACTGCTTTCCAGTCTGGCATAAACATAGCTGGAGCATTTGTTCCTGAATTAGTTTTAAATAACTGACATGAGATATTTGCTGTTTGTTTGTTTTTCACAACTGCAGACCATCCAGGCTTGAAAGGACCCTGGCCGTGGCATCCAAGGTGAGAAACCACATCCTGGAATATGACTGGAGGTCCAACAAAAAGGCAATACGGAATATCGCAGGAGTGTTTTTTGTCCTTCTAGCCTTCCTCATAATATATCTATCCCCTCCCATCTCCACTGTAGATGTTCGACATTTCCCCAAGCCCCCACAGTGAATCTATTATATTATGTATTTTACATGTACATTTATTTGTATATACAGGTATTATATGCATTTTAAATCAATGTTATGAATTCTTTTGAGCCAAGAGAAGGCTTTGCCATGTTCTGAATCTCTATAACATGACTTTGAGCCAGTAAGGCATAGCTCTATGGCCACCCACTAGAAGTTCTTGAGTGATTAAGACTTCTGTACATGAGGAAATACTTTTTAAAATTTGGATCATTATTGAATTCTTTTAGCTGCAGTAGCATTTTTTAATGGAGTGAAAAGGAGTGGAAAAAGTGAAGTTTTGCACTGCACTCATTGCAATGTGTAGAACTCAAATTTTAGATAGTTTAGCACATTAGGAGAGGATGCACAATATTAACCAGCCTGTTGACAAAAGTGTGACCTAGTTTTCATAGCCTGCAGTCCTGTCGTGTCAAACCTCCTGATAAAGATCTGTTAATGTCCAGTCAATAGTGCACCCTCTCAGGGCAAAATCAAGTTAAATTGCAGGCAATTGGAAATATTCCTGGACAGTATTATTCAGTCATGGTCACTAGTGAATGTTGAGTCTTTGAGCAGGGATCTTCGGTTTGTTTAGAAAATGCAGTTCTCTTACTTTTGATTTTTAAAATTTGAAGTGCAGTCAAAAGTTTGATTCGATAGGATGCGAAGAATTTTTTTTCTGTAATGTAGTGGAAGGCAATTCAACCGGAATCAAAGAGATCAGGCAAACAATTTTTTATTAAGAAGAATGCCTTTTAGTACAAACGGTGAGTGACAGAATACCAACTAAAAAAATGTTCCTTCTATAAGGCCTCAGTGATCAGTGTTATATTGCAGACATAATTACGATGCTCGCATCTACAGTGTTACTATGCTGAGTAAAACTAAAATTAGAGAGAGCACATTTCTTTAAATTAAAATGCCAGTTAAACAAATGATATCACTGGATGAAGAAGTTCTATAGGGAAACTGGAGGGAGGGGTGGAGGCATGCTTTCCAGCATCACTTGGAGGGTCAGGGTTATGATTTCTCAGGAACCTGCTACTAGATTCCGGACAAAGGGAGCTGTACAATCAACAAAACAGTCTGAGCAGACTATGCCACTGGGTGTATTTACAGACTACTCTGGGGTTTCATACTTAAAATCACTTTAATAATGACATATTAAGGCTACTTGTTCCTTCCTACCAAAGAAAGCTGCACATATTGTTTGGATAACACTCACACTGAACAGTGTTACTTCTGATAGATCCCAATTTGTCTCAAGTGGTCACTTTAAATATCAAGGACCACTCCTGTTAGGCAAATCATTGGATGAAATATCTCAGTTAACAGATATTCCAGCGGAGTGAGCTTCAGAGAATATGTAGGAAACTTGACAGAACTTTGAAAATCTTTCAGATAAAGCTGTATTTCTTTTTAGATTAAGCAGTTTCGGTTTAACTGATTTCTATGGTATTTCATATTTTAAAGGTTGTAAGATCAGGTGTGTGTGTGTGTGTGTGTGTGTGTGTGTGTATGTATAGTCTATAATAATGCATATATCTTGAATGACTGCACTTAGCTGTCTGGTAATGTGATTTTTACTTACTGCTGCTTCTTATTGAAATGCTGACAATTACACTGTCTACAGATATTTATGGTGTAAAGAATTACAAACAAAGATATACAGTGAAACCTCGCTATACCGCCACCCGTTATACCGCCATTCCCGCATACCGCCAGCTTTTCGCCGTGGAACGGATCTGACACCTATACAAAGTCACTAAAAATCTCGTTATACCGCCATCCGCCAACAGTTTAACTGTTACATTCATAACTTGAGTATAGTAAATATTGCTCGTTATACCGCCAACGTAAATTTATCCCCCACTCCCCACTCCCCAGTTCCCCACCTCTAACTAAACCAGCTAACAGACAGAACATCACTTGGCACCACAGTCTGTGCTTGTTACTCAAACACCAATCCTACTACACACTCTTCGCTTTTTGGAAGCGAAGTCCTGATAGGCTCACTTATGGGGTAGCCAGTCCAATGTTGGTAAATTACTTATTTCCCTTGTTCTACATGGTATTTTCGTTGTACCGCCATTCTCGTTATACCGCCATTTTTCTGGTTGCCCCTTACCTGGCGGTATAACGAGGTTTCACTGTATATAATTAAACAATCAAACTGTATATTTGTTTCAAGCGTTACGTTAGTCCTCTTCTTGATGTGAGATTGTCAAATATTTTTGTGATAAGTGATTTTGTCCAGCTCAGCTTGTTTTTGTTTATTTTAATAGATGTGAATATATGTATCAAAGTGCAGTACAGACTGAAAATCAGCTCAGGTAGAGTAGGGGAAAAATTTTGAAACTGTTTTCACTTATTGGCTTCTTCCTTAATACATGCAATGAGATAAGATGGATTTCAAAGCAGTGGTTTATATTAAAAGTTAGCCATTAATGTTTTGTAATCCTATGTAAACTGAGGGAATATGCTGCACACAGCATGCATGTCCAAAATCATACACATCTGTGCACATTTATTCTATCAATCAGTTTAGCATTACCCTTGAACCTATATTTATGGTGACCACCATCTCCCCACCCTAGTTTATATTTTTGGGTTCAAGATAGTAAAACTGTGTTTCCTATCTGATTCCCAGGTTAATGCAACATAGTCACAGTCTCCTGTCCAACAACACAGTGAAAACATAAATATTTACTGAAACCAGCCATGAAACTGGTAATGAGAACTTGATGAAATTCAGGTTAGCTAGTTGGCAGTCACCCTATGCAGTGTTAGGCATGGGTCGGGATAAGGAAGTTAGATATATCCTGTCATGACAGCAGGTGATTGCCAGGCTTACTTCAACCAGACATGTATCTTCTTAACCCCACATCATTAGCATTGAAATCACAAACTCGAATCTGATCTGAAATTTATTTAAGGCTGTCATCACTGGCTCTAAACCATTCTCTTCTCTGGTGCTCAAGGGAAGGGATATAATGGCAAGATTCAAGAAAAGTTTTAAAAAACATCTCACATAGACATTCTTGTTTTTAGATCATATAGGAATGGCAGAATGCTGAAAATTTTTGGAAAACCAAAAATCTGATCTGTAAGAAGGGCATATTAACGAACAAATAACGAAAAAAAATGACAAAGTCAGTCCCTTGAACACAACCCCTGACCTAAAAGTCTGAAATTTTTGCCATCGGCTGTTGCCATTCCTGATTATCAATAGCAGTGATCTTCACCAACATTACTGCAGCAGACCCCACCCTTGTTTTGATTTGCCTGTTACAGAGTATACATGAAAGGTGAAAAGTGTTTTCTACCACTAGGCAGATCCTACCTGTAACATTTTATTGGAATGGAGCTGATTGGTAGTCAGTATTTGCACTGTTTGTTATTATTATTTGCTTCTTAGATATTGGAATGCATTTGTCTTGCAGCCAGTCAAAATGAGACTTACGCCACTAAACTAATGACATAAGAGATATCAAGCTCTGAAGGTGAATATGGCCGTCCAATATTAAACTTCTTTGTTGCAGAAATCAAGAGTAAAATCATTTATATGCATAAAAACATTGCTTTTCATGGACAAATGATCAGTAACTAATGATAAACTTGAGGTTTTCTGAGGTATAATAGATGACTTACCTAGTTTAAAATTATTCTTTAATCGCAACTTGTCAGAATTTTTTCCAGTGTAAGGGATAATCCCCTGCCACTTCAAACAGCTATATATCTTAGGCCAGAATAATGCTAGGTCAAAAATCATTTTTTTTTACTTGAAGAAAGTATACACACATTATATACACATTAAGTTTCCATATGTGAGCAGTCAGGAAGTATGTCACGGTCACAAATGAACACTAGGCTCACATGTGAAAGTTAAGGACTAACTCAGGCTGTAGGTATTTAAGAATTGAATTGCTGTGAAGTTAACATTCCTGTGGAGTAGTGGTAGCATGTTCAGACTTGCAAGCTAAGAAATCCTGGTTTGATTCCCAACAGGGACAGGAAATTTTCTGCCGTTAGGTTTGTCAGCAGTTTCTCTCGAAACTGATCTTTCACAGTAATTTGGTAAAATCCCTGGTGACAACTCCCTTAGACAATATTTAAGAGATTCAAGAAAATTATCAGACTGGGCTCACATTCCTCCCCCTTAATGATAAATGATAGAATATGCCTTGCCACCCAGTTGCACATATCATACCAGTAATTTGATTTAGCCAGACAGTGACTTTATGCCTTATTTTGACTGGCTACAAGATAATTGTCTTAGTCTTGTGCAGTCCTCTCATATATCTCCAGCAATAATTGTCCACAAAGTGGCAGAACTGTGATAGCTTTGTACATTGTTCATTATTATCAATCTAGCAAATACACAATCTAAGTAATTTGCATTGTTTGTGTTCAGTATGTTATTCTGTGTGGTGTTACATAAACAAGAGAAATAATACTATTGTGTTCCCAGGGATAGCTCTACACTAGCTGTGACAGTGTTGCCAAAGCGTTTCAGATTTTATCATTAATAAGAAAATGAGAGATGTATCTTGTAGTCTTACTGGTCTGTGTTAGTAGTCATGTTACAGACAACATTTTTCATTTTGTCATGGCCCTAGGTAGTTCACCTGTTTCATTTGAGTGAGTTTTCCAGCAGAGACATAAAAACTGTATTAGACAGGCAAGAGAATAATGCCAGTATCAAGCTTTATACTGTTTTTTTTTAACCAGTGACTTCTTAACTTTCTTTGTCTGTGAGATATGTTGGATGCATTATATAGTAGCAAGCACAAAAAAGCTGAGTTTCCAAATTACCTGTCTCTGAGATAGGCATCCAGCCTTTGACTGTGACAGTTTATATGTACATCAGTAGTAGGTATGTATGTATTAGCATACCTTCCTATTATGAAGCAATGTAATGGAATTACTATAGCACTAGACTTAAGGTCAAAAGGTTATAAGTTCAGTTCCCGATCACAGTCATGTTGTAAGTACCTTGGAAAAACATTTCATTCACATTTTGCTCAGTCTGCAAAATGGGCACATGGCTATAGGCAGTGGAAGACAATGCTAATGATCAGCACCTGTAAATGGCAGCGGGTAGTGTATGCTCTTTGGGGAGCTGATAAAGTGCTAGACTAATAATAGTGTGAGGTGGAGTGACTGGGTATATATCCTGGATACAAGTCTTACAGATAGCATCAATATTATATTATCTTCATGGTGCAATAACTCGATAAAATAACAGTTTTCAAATTTTACAGGAGAGAGTAAAAGCTTCCACATCTCAGTTTATGGCCACAGAGGTACCCAACTCAGAGATTACACAGTTATGAAATTATTCATCATGAAGCATTCATATGTTAACATTATTTTGCATGTGAAAATACTATGTGAAAGGTACCAAAATATACCAGTTGATCTTTCAATGTCTCTTAGCCATTCACTTCTCTGAATCAGCCATCATTTGTCCTGACTGAGTAAGGCTAATAGTTAGTGGTAAACATGTGTTGTGATTTGAAAACAGAGCTGCAAAGTAAATAAAAAGTGAGCATCAGTTGGATCAGTTTAACCATGTGGAAAGCTGTTTTTAACTTTTTGGATAGTTGAATCCTTTAGCCACAAATCATTGTTCACCTAACAGAACCTAACAACAAAGTTAAGTAGCCTATTGCAAACAGTGGCTTTTGCAACACTTTTTTTTTGTCAATCAAGAAAATCAGGTACATTATGCAGAATATTCACATAGTTTTCCTGTCTTAAAACTGATCATTGGTCAGGAATAATTTGATGCAAAGTTACACTGCATCGTAAAAGTTTGTTAGATTATAGTGAAAAGTTCAGGTGAAAGACATATAATACAGTATCTAACAGGAAAGACTGGGCTGCACTTCTCCACCGCAGAGTAGTTATTGAAGTAATGTTACATTCGAATTTCTGACTTTTAAAATGAAGATTATCAGTGAAGTTGGTACCCACATGCTATGAGGTGTGCAGAGATTACTTTTTTAATTATTTGTCACTGCTGGTTTCTTTCGGTTAGGACTCTCTTGCCTAGCAATGCAAGCTTGTCAGTTTGAGTTTCTACATTGTAATGAATGCCAGCAGCCCTTGTTGTTACAACTGCCTACCATGGCAATACAATTCTGCTTTCACCCATACTCGTTGTTTCCCAGGGGATTGAATTATAACTGTAAATTATGGCAATAAAATTATTATTATTGGAAATATTCCTTGCAATACAAAAATCGTCTTGTTGTCCTTATTTGTGAGTGCTGGTCATTGTGTCTGTCCTTGACCTGTGTGTAAGTGTGGTACTTTATTTGAGGCCTGTATATGGATACCATAGTCTAATTTGATGATATCCATTTGATATCCACTGTTTGATATCCACAGTCGCAGTACCAGCCGAGCGTTACACATAAGAATATGGCTGATTTTACCAAGGCATCCCTTTGAGAATTAACCAAATTTCAAAAACCAAACAAATCTCAGAACTTTTAGGAGGCCCCTCTGGATTGTGAAGCCCTAGGCTACCGGTGCTGGTGAAGAACAAGAAAAAACTTTGTTACTGTTGGTAGGAGTTAGTAGAAAGTGTGCACGCTATTGCTACAAACAGTGAACACCTTCCTTCTTACTTTAGCCCCTCCTTCCCATTCTGTGTAAATCGCTTTCCTCGTACACCGATCCCTTCTCTTGCCCCTTCCTCTTCCTTCCACTGTCAAGATGATCCCCAGAGGCCAGAGGGTCATTCTAAACAACCATTACAGAAGTGCTCCCTTACCCCTCCGTCACTCACGCCTCCTTCCCTCCATCTCTGTTTGCCAAACTGATCTCCAGTAGCCTTTATGGTTGAATATCACTGGATGAGTATCACTCACAACAACCACTGTGGAAATACCCTCCCAAGCTCTCACATGATTCCCCTCGCTCCTTCACTCCCACTTAGCTGAAGTGGAATAGTTTTCTTCATTTATACAACGTCGTCGTTTTGGCTGTACAATTGACTACGATTCATCGCAATCCGGATAATCGAAACTTCAGTTTAATCGCAACATTTCTCACCTGAAAAAATGCCATACTTCTATAGAAGAACAGATGGCTAATCGCAATTTCTTTTAATTGCAACTCTTTGAATTCCTACCAAGGGACTGTCATTAAACGGAGTTGACTGTATTTACCACGCACTAGAGTAGAGCCTTTGTTCGTACGCCGTGGAACTAGACTGCCGCCACCTAGAGAGTCCTGTAGTAACAGCCACAGATCCCCGTCTCTGCTTTTAGCACTGAACTCAACCTGCCATTTGCTGGGGGAGAAGGACGGGGAAACTGGTAGACCGCAAGGATCGTGGCCGGAAGTGATGCAACGGGGAGAAGGAGAGATATTAATTCACTTGAAAGCGATTCATTAACGGGTTAACCGGATTTTTGGAAATGGATGCACCCATTTATCCGGTTTTTTTTAGAACTGATTCTTTGCCCAGGTCTAGACTAGTTACATTACATTCAAGGAGATGTATCTCTCGTGGTAGTTTAGCGCAGCTCAAACTCAAACATATATTGCCAACTCCAAGCTATGTCGGATTAGTAGATCCTCCATACTGCATTCACAAAAAAACTATTCAAACTGGATTTCAAGTTTTCAGCAGTCTGACCCAAAGTCAATAGAGAGCTTTTATTTTCGAGTTCGAATCTCGCACTGACCGTTATATCAGGGGTAGACAATAACCAGGGTTGTTAAAAGTTACTTCTAAAAGTAACTGTTACAATGAGTAACTGTTACAATTACTTTCTTGAGAGTCTCAGTTTCTTGGTTATTCATGAAATGAACAAGCGTGCAAAAAGTCAACTGGCATGTTTCACACAAGTTGTCACGGTTGTCTTTTGAGTGATATCCACAAAGTCATGGAATTAATATCTACTGTACTTTATTTGTGTTGAAGTCATAAAACAGCAACCTTTGTTCGTTTTGGTATCAATGGCCATTCATTTTAATATCTTTTTTTTTTTTAAATATGCCTCTTCACAAGGAAATTAACTATTTTCTGAAGTGCACAGCTTGTTTTAGAGAGAAAACTTAGAAATACAATCCTGTGTGTTTAAGTACAGTGGCTTTCAGTCACGCAGCTTGTATTTTATTATTATTATTATTCTAGAATCATCTTTATGATCCTTCAGTCGCGTGTGTCTTTTATTCAGTCATACATTCATCTTCGATTAGATAAACTACAGCACTCAGGAAAGGTTTTGCCCAAACACAATTTGACTTCGATATCAACAACCGGTATGCTACGCGTTCCTCCTTACAAAGTATACACTCCTGATGCATCGAATTTTCCCTTCTTTACCCTTTAACGTTCTTCAATCCTCACGTATGATTCATTAAAAACTTAGAACATTTTGTGGTCTAGTATCTGTGTTCAAATTCCACAGCCATCTTACTCAATCCTGCCCCACCTGCTCCCGACTAAACGCAGATAAGGTCGCCCCTCTTATCCCCCTCCCTTACATCGTGGGCGGCCCGACACGACACAGCCTGTCCCCCCTTCATCCACCCGCCTGCGACTGGGTGGCGCGAAAGTAAGGCCTGATCCTATTATCCTACGTCTGTCCCCTTCACCCCTTCCCCCACCAACTTCCTCCTCACAGGTCGGCGCCAGATTATTACTGCTGCTATAACGGTAGTGATATACGCTTAAAGAAAGAGCAACGACGGAGCACTCATAGCGGTAAATGGAGAAGTCGAATTAGTCTAAAAAAAAACACACTCCAAGCAAGAGAGGAGCGGCCAACGATTGAAGGGAAATAACTATTGAAATGACAAGCGTGAGTAGTGCATTCATGATTTGTCTCCCATATATCACGACCTTAATTTTTCACGATTATGTCCCTTCCAC
>JAWQUT010000046.1:1963217-1981054 GCA_033807755.1 Ellobium chinense | reverse complement strand
GGGGGGGGGGGGTCACGCCCAAAATTTTTCAGAAATGTCTTTTGAAGACGATCACTTCGAATTCTGATCTGGTCCCCAAATTTTCATTTGGCTGGTTTTAACCGCGTGCAAATACATAGGCCTACACATTTTATTTTTTTTTTTATTTAGAAGGCTCAAATTGTACCTGAAACTTTAAAATTGGATGCTTTTAGATCATAGGTCATTTTACACATTTCTACACCCTAACACTGGCTGGCAAGGCCCAAAAATGGGGGATTTTATATATTAGCGGATTAACTGGCTTGTACACAATGAGTGATTTGCCCTTCTAATAGGTGTCACAAACCTCCCTATGGTCATCAGTACCTACGTTTTTTGTGGGTTTTTTTTGTTTTTGATGCCCTGTAAATGAATAGTGTTATTTTTCAGTTATTTTTTTTTTTTATTTTGGCATTTTTTTCTCCAGAGACGTCAAAAAACGTTTAATGCTATAATTTTTTGAATAGGAAGAAAAAGGGAGGTGAGCACCCAACTATTTGTACAAATCTCTTTCAAATGCAAACACTTTCTGACATGGTGCATAATTTTCTAAAAGGCTGAGTTTTGGGGTTTGGCAGAATTGATCCTATAAGCTTCGAATAGGGATTCGATTCCAGAGCTAGGATTCGATGAATCCGAAACCGAATTCGAGGCCCGAGCAGAAGGGAAATATTTCTGGAATTTCCACTTGTACTTGTTTGAATGAAACGAATATAGCCACTAGGTCCTGTATGAGGTCTACAATAATGTAGTTCATTTTAATAAAGTTAAAGGTTTACATCTGTACACATTAACACTTAGCTTGACGGGATTGGTGATGGTAAGAGAGAACCACAACACTGGATGGTGGATTCGCTTATGACTCGTGACGCAGTGGGAGTGATGACATCTCTGTAATGAGTGCAGATCAGGTGCGTTTTGCAACCGGCAAACCATATTATCCTCTTAATAAGTAAGTTGTATTTGTAAAACATATGACTGATTAAAAACTGAAAAATTTGCGGTCTGGCGTGTGTGTTCAAATTCTACAGCCATCTTACTCAGTCCTGCCCCACCTGCTCCCGACTAAACGCAAGTAAGTAGCCCCTCTCACCCCTCCCTCCCTTACACCCGCGGGCAGCCCGACACGACACAACCTGTCCCCCTTTCATCTTTTCCCCCCACACTCCTCTCCCGCCCGCGACTGGGTGGCACGAAGGTGAGGCCTGATCCTAATATCCTATGTCCGTCCCCCTCACCCCTTCCCCCACCAATTTCTTCCTTGCGGGTCGGGCCAGCTTACTACGCTCCACCACTAACTCCTTTTTATTTCAATTTCAAGCGAAAACACAGTTGAAAAATGATCTCCAGTAACCAATGCGATAGCAGGTTGCGCATATCTCGATTGTTTACATAAGTATGACGTGACGATGTTTACGCAGTGAACAACGGAGGATCAGTGGTACCGTTACGTGGACACCACGATCTTCATGACCGTTTAGTTTTGCACAGGTACACGTGGTCAGACAAAGGAGCTTGCGCCTGATATCGGCTTGCTTTGAATTTTATGTTCTCCCCGAAAATCCAATCCGGGCCGTCAAGCAAGCGCGTGACACACACACAAACACACACTCACACAAAAGTAACGAAAAAAGTAACGAGCGATTTTGTAATTATCACACAAAAATTTGGTAACGAGTATTTTTTCGTTACTTAAGATGAAGCTTGTAACGAGTAAGTAATTGTTACTCGAAAACTGTAACGAGTACTCGCAACAGCGTTACTTTTTACTCGTTAAAACAACCCTGACCTGATCAATAACATATAATTTTGGCATTTCCTGGTATCTATATTAATAAAACGCTTCAGCCAAATTTGTGTCACAAATTTCTTGAGAACCATGTAACGTAAAAACATGCGGTTTTCACCTAAATTCGCAGAAAAATACACAAAAGGTAACTATACACATCAGTCCTCTTTATTTTTTTTACCCTTTTTTAAAAAAAAAGAATGTGTATAGCAACGAAATACAATCTCCGATAGATCTTCTCAATCCGCCCCCCGATTCGCCAATCGTCCAACTTTTTCACGGAGTCTAATGCATTCGTCTATGATGCCTTTCGGTGCGCTAGGTATTCTTTCGCCGCTGGTGCGTTGCCTGCCTACATGGGGTGTTTGTCTTGTAAGATATATTGTGCCTTACGAACTAAAATCTGCTGTGAATTTTATGTCCAGTTTGTAATGTGCAATATGATCACAGCATCAGAAAAAGCCATAGCGGACGCCTACAGTGTGTAAGAATAAGAAATTCGAAGATAAAAACAAAAGCTCATCCCGGAACTACAGAGAGTGTTATATAAATATAAGGTTTGAGTCAGGCCACAATGTTTTTAAATAAAGGTATCAGGCAAACACTGGTCTTTATTAATTATGATTCATATTACAGAGACGTCTATACTTTATTATCACATATTGGAAATTGGAAGTAGATCTCACTATATTTCGAGTCTCACGGAGTCCTAAAGTGGGCCACAAAGGTTAAGCTTTGATTGACTTCAGTCGCGTAGGCTGTTTCTTTGTGCTCACGTTTGTGTCTCCCACATGCCGCTATCTGTTAAATAAATCGACCATGTATCGGTATTAGCCACGACCAAAGTGGGCGTGTCATTTCAGTTTAGAGTGTCTTTGATGTCACCTGAGCCATTTCCAAGAGTGCAATGTTTTATCGAAAAGATCTGAAGGCAGTGTATCGACGTCTCCACGTCCATATTACCAGACCTCACACATTGTATCCTGAAGGCTTCAAGTGTCCTTAAAAATGACACTTTCTCGTATAGTTGTCACATATTCCCTTATCGGAATATATTCCAAAGTGACTAAGAAGAGAGTCAAGGACAGGAGCTTAGATGTATTGAAACCGAGTTTTGCTTTTTAGTTTTCGTTAAGTTTGTTGCTTGAAATGAAAAACCGACCGCCTTTAGGCTAGACTACTAGATTATTAAGCCAGGCGAAGAAGTCACGGAAATCAGTTGCTGGCGTCATTCCAATTACAGTGTCAGAGACATCATTTACATGTCATTACAGTTCCCAGATAAAGAGCTGTTACTAACATCAATATGGTCGTTTCCAGGAGTCATCACAGCCACCTAGCGGAGTCATCAGAGTTAGAAATGGGCGTCAGTAAAGCATGGGTCAAGAGGAATCACTATCAGAAGTCACTGAAATCAGTTCACTGGAATTACTGTCTCCAGAATAGTAAATACATGAAATATAATAATACATTTTGCTGCGTAGGTCCTTATAAGCCACCCTCAATATGCAGTAGAGTCCACTATATTAGAGGTTAGATTAATCGACTGCAAGAGCATATTCTGTTACAGAAAATGTCTCAATAACACGAGCGAATAAAACTACCGGTACTTTTATGCACAACAGTGAGGTAAGAACAATCATATTCGGCATGGTGACATAGAGTCACTGGACGCTCCTAAAAAAACCACGGACATTTGGCGGTAAGAGAAGCTTGACCTTTCAAAGTTACAGTTACCGAGGTCTCGTCCACCTACGGTGTGACCTGTGACCTGTGCCCTTGACCGCAAAATAGGGTAATAAACATACTATTTTGATTTTAGTAGTCCACAAATATTTTCGTCGTAGTAACCTCACTATTCACGTGTGTGGAGCACAGGTAAGATTTTATACTAACGCAGAATTTTTTTTATGGTAATTATGTTTCTCCGCTGGTTAGTCTAGCTGCGCATGAAAAGTGGACGAATGTTATGGAGGAATGAATAGTGTGTGGGTGGGAGATGGTGGCGGGGGAGGGGNGCTTTAGAAAATCTGACACGCATTCACAAAATAGAAGGATTTCTTTTGTGGGTCACTTTGTCACTTGCCATGCAACCGTTTCATGGCCTTCAGTATATCCAAACCTCTATTTCCTAAAAAGCTACTTTCAGTTTCGCAAATCCTGTAAAGGTCTGCGTGACCAAAGACGCAGAGAGAACGTTGTAAGTTCTATTTTTTTTTTTTTTTTNTGTTTTTTTTTTTTTTTTTTTGGTCGGGTCATAATGATTTTTGTTCTTATTTGTAAGTTTCATTATCATATTATTTGAACAAATATATGTTGTATTCTCACTCTTTCATAATTATAATAATAATAATAATAATTTTATTCAAGAACTACCCCTTTACAGCGGGGGCAGGCAGGCCGGGGTAACCTGTCTGCGTCTTGCACACACATGGAATAGAACAATGCCATATACAAAGAAACATTGCGTAAATCTGTATCACATTACTTTAAAATCGTATCGAACTGCAGTTTCGTAAAAATTTCTTCCCTAAGTTATCAATTATACTGCTAAAAGTCGAGAATAAATTTGAATCTAAAACAAATATAGTCCTTTTCAAATTATTCAGGCTTAAAAATGTATAATACACCCACTCGATATTATTATCCATGCACACTTCATACAGATCATTTAAAAACTGCATTCTTACTCTTTCGTACGCCTGACACTCGAACATAAAATGAACAATATCCTCCTTCACTCCGCTATCGCACATTCAACATTCCTCGAAATCTCTCATTTTCATTCTGTATAAATCCGCATTCAGACCTAAAGTCATGCATTCCTTTATTTTCTTTGAAGTTCACGTAGTAGTGTGAAATTTCATGATTGTGCTCAATGCCTTGTTGGCTGCCATGTCAATTTTTGAAGCGTTGAGCGGTTCTGGTACTGAATTTCATTTACACCCTTGCAAAATCCTGAAGCTGGTAAGTAGGTTTCAGAACCAGTCTTTTGAAGAATATTGGTATTGGATTTTTATTACCAGTTTGGACAAGACATAGGATTTGGACTTCAAAATCATTTTAAATGAAATTTGCACAACCGAAAATCAGTCTTTCGAAAGGTATTGGTGTTGGATGTTACTATCAATCTGGACAAGGTATTGGATTTGGATTTCAAAACCACCTTAAGTAGAAGTGGAATTCGCACAATCCAAAACCAGTCTTCCGAGAGGTACTGATTTTGGATGTAAATACCAATTTGGACAAGATGTTCCATTTGGACTTCAAAACCACTTTATGTAGAAGTGAAATTTACACAACTTAAAACGAGTCTTTCATAAGAGACATACGTGTGAGGGACAAGCAGAGTGAAGGCTGGATGTTAATCAAGCATGCTGTTATGTTTTCTTGTGACCCTAAAGTCTTGTCTGAATTGCGTTGGTGATGTTAACTACGATACATCCATGATATCTTTTATTGTTTTGGGTCACTGCTCCCAGCCAACCTTTTGCTTGGTCCCAACTGACAGAGCGAAGGTAATAAAAATGTCACAACGTGACATGGCCTCTGTCAGCTATTTTAGTTTCCCCCTGTATCTAGTCACGTGTCAGGTTAAATAATCAAAACATCCCAGCCGTCTAGTACAAAACACTAGTTTCCGAAAACTTCAACACGTCGGGTGCATTCACTGTTTTGTATTCGGAATACTTCAAGTCCGGTCACTGTTGATACCGAATCTCGCTGTTAACAAATTTAACAAGTTTATTAGGAATAAGCAAAGACCATAGACGTGGTACATGGGCAAAATACAGTATGCAACGGGACAGCACATGGACATTTCAAGCACTATAACTACTAACTTCACACATGCATTGTTACATTCACGTGCATTCACAACGATCTCGTACATTTTACATTTAATAATAAGATGCACCACTTACTTTCACTAGTAATCATTCAGTCCTTACACTCATTCTTTTTTTTTCTCTCAATTACTTAAAAGCTATACATTTCACTGAAATGTTTGTAACACAATGTCGATGACTTTAGCCAGTCCAACTAAATACATTCGTTTTCCTACTCTCAAACAACACCTTTGCCTTAAGCATGTTAGTCGTACATAAAATCTTCTATCCAGAAATATGTATCTTTCAGTTAGTGCCTGTTCACATTCAAATAAAACAGTTGAGCCACTCTATGCAATACTACTAGAGAATGATAATTACATGTGAGCTGGACGCCCAGTCATACGATTACTGAATATCGATGTGCCCACAAAACGTCCACTTTACTTGACCTCATACCTGTATCCTGCCATTGCCCGCGGGCGTCATAGCTGACCCTTGTGTCTACGGGGATTCACTGAGCGAAACTGATGTCGCAGTTACTGTCGTATTTATGTATCATTAACAGGATGTAGATCTGTCAGCATGAGGCTTCTTTACATAGTCACTCTATTTATGCGGTCAATTTCGAGCGGGCGGTTAAGATTGTTATAAAAGTGCGGGGACTGTTGAGACAAAGTCATCAGCGATCTGGGCAACTAAGGCTTTCGTTAGCTCCTTTGAAAACTGTTATTCTGCCTCAAGTGGTTCGCTCGATTTTGGAACAACACAAAAATTCTGCACGAAATTAATTGCTGCAGACTTTACTGCATTTCAAAGTTTCAGAAAAAATATAACGCGGAAATAATATTGATAGTTTCAGCAAGGAAGACTGCTTTAGGAGATTACAGAGAGTTAAGTTCAGCTGGTGTAAGAAAAGACAGAAGACTCGGGATGCAGTCGGTCGCCTCATCCTTTTTCATCGCTGTATTCTCCCTGGCCTTGTCATTCGCTAGTGCCACTGTAGTGATAGGTCGTGGGCAGTGCCCTGACCCAGGCACCCAGTCGGGTTTTGACATAAGCAGGGTGAGTAGAAACAGGGACAATGTAACAGTTAAGGATGTGGATTCATTTCATATTTTGACCCTTTTTATAAGGTTGCAGCCAATATTACCGGTGCATGTTATGTGCAACAGAGATGTGTGTGCGTATGTACAGGAGTGTGTGATTATGTATGGTCATGTTTTGTAGCGTATAGTTCTTTTTGAGCATATATGTATTATAACTCTTCCAGCTCACCAGCTTATTGATCGCTAGCGTATTGATGAATACTCGTCTCGTAGTATTTTATCCTGTAATTGGATGTTGTAATTATTATTGTTATTATACACTGTTCTGTCATTGGAGGCCTTTGGCCTTATATTGATAAATAAACTATACTATAAACATAAGCAGGGTGAGTAAGATGGTCTTTCTTAGATTGTACTAGCCAGATCGTTCAAGCTTCTTTCAGCCATTGTGTAAGATCTTCTTTTCCAATCATAGCAACGTTCGTAAGTGGCCAAGACCAGTTCGTACGTCTGGAGCCGCCACTTTGCTCATATTATTGCACTCTTTACAACTGGGCTCTTTATGTAGAGTTTTCACACGTTTAATTTAGATGAAAATGAATCTAAAATCTGGCTTTCTTATGAAGACCATTGGCCCACGCAACTGAAATCGAGTGAAGCCATTGAGAAACACTGCCCACAACGCGGTTTTTTTTTTTTTTTATCAAATTCAGGACTGCATTTCACCACTTTTAAACTGTCATTTCACGTGGCCGGACACTAGGCCGACGGACACTAGGCCGACAGACAATTGGCCGACGGACACTTGGCCGAACGGACATTTAGCCGAAGGATATTTGGCCGAACGGACACTTGGCCGAACGGACATTTGGCCGAACGGACATTTGGCCGAAGGACAGTTGGCCGAAGATTTGTTTTGGTTTTTTGGTTTTTTTTGGTGGGGTGGGGCCACTGTTCAGGGGGGAGGTTGTTTCTTTTGACCAGTGTTTATTACAGCATAATTCTTTATTTCAGTAGGTGTCAACATTTAAACGAATTTAGTGAGAACTTACATTCGCACATTCTCTGAGAGAGAGAAGAAAGTGTCGAGATGAATGAATATAACAATATGCAGTAATGAATTTCGGCCAAATGTTCATTCGGCCAAGTGTCCGTTCGGCCAAGTGTCCGTTCGGCTAAATGTCTGTCGACCAAGTGTCCGTTCGGCCAAGTGTCTGTCCGCCAAATGTCTGTCGGCTAAATGTGCATCGGCCAAGTGTCCGGGAACCGTCATTTCAGGATATTGGGTATTTCTACACAAGCTGTCAAAATGATCGATTTTTATAGGCTGATGGCTTTTGGATTTTCGACCAGTTACGCTCCTGCAAAATCATATCTTTTGTTTANTGTGTGTGTGTGTGTGTGTGTGTGTGTGTGTGTGTGTGTGTGTGTGTGTGTGTGTGTGTGTGTGTGTGTGTGTGTGTGCGCGTGCGCGCGCGCCCCCATGTCATAATGTTGGTGGGTAAACGAATTACTGTCATCATTATTTCCAGTTATTTACAGTGTTTTCCTCACTCCGCGCGATCGTGGGATTTGAACTTTAAATTTCAACATCCACCCTAAAAATACATTGAACGCACACCGATCTTCTTGTTTTTTTTTTCTTTCCTGCACGCCAAAGTTTGCTTTACTTGAGGAAAACCTAAAATCCATCCAAAAATTTACAAATCCCCTCTCAGATAATATATGACATAGGGAGAATGTCTCCTTTAATTCATAGGCCATCTGTTTTTCTCATGTGTGTATGTTTATTTGAACCTGGTCTTAGGGTAATGCATTTATTGTTAATGTTAATGAAATGGGTTCAGTGTCGAATCTAGTGAGACCCTAAGTAATCTATTTTTAAAAAATGCAGACTAAAATGTTTTATAAGTTGATTTGAATACAATGTTACAGTAGCTCTGAGTCTGTATGTGAGCAGTCGGGAAGTGTGTCAGGGTCACAGGTGAAGACTAGGCTCACACGTGGAAGTTAGAACAGTTGGTGTTTAAGGATTAAACTGCTGTGAGATTGGCGTCCCTATAGTGTAGTGGCAACACGTTCAGACTTGCAAGCTGATAGACATTGAGTTCGATTCCCGGTTGGGGGCATGAAGATTTCTAGTGTAGGTTTTTCCGACCCTTCTTCTCAAAATTGATCCCTCACAGTAATTGAGTAAAATCTCTGGTGAAACACTTCCCTAAAATAAAAAATGTAACATCTGAATCATTATCATTCTGGGCTGACATTCCTTCCCCCTTAATGAATGCTATGAGATTAATAAGAATACTATATACCTTGCCACCCGCTTACACTGAGTCTATAGGTTAGGCCCAAACTGGAATAGAACTGAGAAACTGAGAGAGAACTAGAACTGATTAACTTTGGTCTGGAATTTCTAGGAAGGGATACACCGATTACGACTGGCTAAAAGTTTCTTCTAAGAGTCATTTTTACAAAACTTAAACATACTTAATTGAGACAAGGGATACAGGCTTGGGCATGAAGTGCTGTGTTACACTTTCGTGTGTTTTCTCCCTTGTGTAGACAAGTCTTTACATAATCTTACCGTACCCTTGGAAGACATCCATTAATTATTAGCTGTCATACTCTTTCCTTCCTCTCCCTCCCTCCCTCTCCCCTTCCCCCCGGTCACCTAGTTTGTTTGTATGTTTGATCTTTGGTAAATAGACGTGATGTAGTATATGCGTTTCTAGTTCTGTCAACATCAATTGCTCACATTTCATGCCCGTATTTTGCACTTCTACCAGGTTTACCAGCCAGAACACTCACTACTCCAAATAGTTAAAGCCCGTAATTTTATATCCTTGAATTCAAAGAATGGGAATGTGCCATCACTGAATGGTTGTGACTTTGGACTCCAAGTCTGAAAGGTTGTGGGTTCGATTCCCGATCACAGTCGTAGTGTTAGTGCCTTAGCATAGCATTCACATTTCCCACAGTTACTCCATCTGTGAAATGAGTACCTCGCCATAGGCAAAGAATATACATGTATTGTCAGAATGCTAGTAATTAATGCCTCTTAATGGCAGAGTCACTATATGCTCCTAATGGAGCTGAGAAAGTTCTAGAGAAATCAGGTATGTTGGGATAATAATAATGTGAAGTCGCATGCGCAGGCATTAGCCTGGTTGGGAAATTTCTAAACTACACTATTATTATTATTATTATTATTATTATTGTTATTATTGCTGTTATGTTCAGTGGGCCCTTGGGGATCAGACGTAGAGAAAGATCCATCGTTGGTTCTGCCACCACCCCGGACCCGAGCAAACCTGCAGAACTCAGTGTTACCTTTGGAGGAGGTGAGACTGAGTTGTTGTTGTTGTTGTTGTTGTTGTTGTTGTTGTTGTTGTTGTTATTGTTCTTGTTGTTGTTTGCTTTGGGGGAAGAGGCGTTGGCGTCGTCGAGGAGGAGAAGAATGTATCTGTGACAACAGCCTTGATGGATGGATGGATGGATGGATGGATGGATGGATGGATGGATGGATGGATGGATAACAAATCACAGTGGTATTTTATTGGTTGTTTAATTTTTCTTCCTTTCCAGCTCCCTCTAGCAGCAACCCGAATTACTTTATAGTAGAAACTGATTATGACAATTACGCAGTTGTCTTCTCTTGTAACAGCTTCCTGGCTTTTAATATTCGTAAGTATTCATTCAACATCCGGTCACAGAAAGATGATGATGATAATGATAATGTTGATGATACTGGCTTTTTTCTTTCTCATGGGTTTCTTTATTAATCAGTGATGATGTTATTGATGATGATGATGATGATGATGACGATGAAGATGTCATCATCATCATCATCATCATCATCACCATCATCATCATCATCATTTGTTTCACACACAAAAAAAATTAAAACGTCGTCCACCAGTGTAGTGAAATGTATTGTTACTCATCATCATCACCACCATCATCATCATCATCATCATCATCATCATCATCATCATCACCACCATCATCATCACCACCATCATCATCATCATCATCATCATCACCATCATCACCACCACCATCATCATCATTTAAAACAGAAAAATTAAAAGCTCAACCTTAATTCAAGGAATTTATTAAAAATCTAGTTAAGAATTAAGACCGAAAATTACTTCTAAACGTTTCGGCTCTAAGGCTTATCAATAGAATGAAACAAGAATTATAAGTTTCGCAATAAAAGCAACCACATTAAGAAGAAAAAGAAAAGACTAGCATGAAAGAGTGAGCTAAAAGTCAGTTATTGATCGATTAAGTGAGACGGTCTGAAAATAGCGGATAAAGACAATAAGAACTGAACCTGGATCAACTGGTGAAGACAGTGGTGGAGGAGTGAATTAAGGTAAGAAGAAAAGAGTTGTGTGTAAAAGGGGGGAGGGAGTATGAGGGTCTCCCCCAAGAAAAATCTGAGCTACAAGCAGTCAGTATCATCATCATCGTCATGGCACAGCACCAGTAGTAATTTAAAGTATATTGAATAGTCCTTCAAATTTTCTATTTTATACAGATGGATATGGCTCTTGTATTATCTTTTATTATATTAAAGTCCCCATTATCGTTTGCAGACACATGTTTTCATTAATAACCTTCTTTCGAAAGGATCTAGTATCTCGAACTTTTACAAACTAGCTTTAATAACATTTCCTTTGTACTATTTGTCTTTCAGAGTGTTTGTAATATTTCTGGAATGTCCACTATGTGAACTGTTATTAACTAACATGTTACCCTGCTCTTAATGATTTGACAGAAAATTAAATGTTTTTCATGAAGCATTTATCTATCTGATGTCACAAAGAGATGGCATCGTGTCATTTCGTTGGCTCTCTGTTCGCGCCCTCATCATTCAGCATAAAACATGGCCCTCGCTTTGCCTTTGCACAAAGTGACATCAAATGAACCTTCTTCTGTCTTGATGCCACTAGACTATATCTATGCTTTTGTAAAAAAGAGAATACTCTGCTTCAGTATAACAAATTGAAGATGCTGACATCTCAGAGGTAGTGCCTTGTATACATTTTTAGATATAAATGTATATCCAGAGTGTAAACAAATACGTTTTATTATGTCTCGGCAGAATTCACCTGGATTTTGACTCGTGCCGCTGGAGTGGCCCCCACCGACTTGGCCGGCATCAAAGCTAGATTGACAGCAGCCGGAATCGACGCCAGCAAATTCATCCTGATCGACCAATCGGACTGCTCTGTTTAGATACTTGTGGTCACTTCAGTACGTCTGTTCTTCTTGAGTGATCGTGAACATATTACATAATCTTACCTGGAAGTATTAAATGGATTGATAACACAGGTGTTGATGTTTGGGTGGGGGAGGGGAGGATGAGGGAAGAGCGGAAGAAGAAGGAGGTGGAAAGGGTAGGGAAGGTATTGTTCTCTCTCTCTCCTAGAGAACATATCACTGGACAGACTATTCCTATTCACGTGTTCTTGCTCTCCCCTTTCTCCCCTCGCACCCCCAAATCCTTGCTCAAGTCTCTGGCTCTCATTCCTACACTGTGACAGTACTATCCTCCCTGTCCCTCCTTAGTGTGGATTGCGGGAAAATGATGTGAACAAGGTATGCACCAGAAAGAGAGGGAAATACCTAGATCAATGATTTGGATTGTCCACCTCGAAATACCAAAACAGTTTCGAGTTACCAAAGTGCAGATGCTGTACCTCAGAGTAAGATGTTTGGAGTCTTGTGTGTGTATGTATGCGTGTGTGGCTAATAACTATTTTGTCAACGGGGTGATAGAAGAAGGATTTTGAGCAGGACAAAGCAAGTTAAGTTGGTTCGGCTTTTTGATGAAGCTAAAACATTGACAACACTAATTTACAAATGACCCGTGTATTTTGGCCTCCGGGGCTGGTGGATGGTAGCTCCCCTGCTCTACTCAGGTGATTGCGTCTTTCATCATCTTTTCTGGCACCATTTTATGGGGACAACACGGAGGTATAATAATTATACTCCCATCCTCTATAGAGACAAATTACAAGATCAGAAAGAGATTAAAGAATCTCTAAACTTAATAACAGGCTATGGGTCTTTTAGAAGATAACTTGATTTGATTTCAATGTATACTGTTGAGTATGTGTCCATTTTGTGTGTAAATTGTTTTTATGTTAATGATGTGTAGATACCACACTGTGTGATGGAGTAAATGCTTATATTAAGCTAAGTGTGTACTTTCATATAATGTTACCTCAAATGTACAAGCAAATTTCACATGGACGAAAAATAAAGTACACTTATCTTATCTTATCTTATCTTATCTTATCTTATCTTATCTTATCCAGAGATGCTTCAGCGTTATGCCTGAAAATATGAGAAATTATACACAACGGTCTCACACGCTGCCCCTGATTATGTTATTTGAGCGTTGTTTTGATACAATGGAACTCATCTGTTACGGGCACTGTTATAACAGGAATCCGGTTTTAGCGAACATAGTCTCAATCCCTGATTCTTCCTCCTCTTAAAATGACCTGTTCATATCGGAGCCCCTGAGTTGTAGGCGCCTAATTGGGCAAAGGACTCTTTGTTCTATTTAATAACATTTTCTCCTGGCATCACAGAAAAGTTCTGAGATTTCCAAGATTGGTCCATAGGAATGAAGCCACCACACTGCACAAATCACATATAAATTTTAACGAGTGCCAAATAAAAATATGATTTACTTAATACAATATGCAATAACTTTCCGAGTTAGATAGGAAGTAGAACAAACTATTAAGACCACTTAAGAAATAGATAGCATAATTGGTGCAAATTTTACTGATATAGCTACTATACTTTTGTCACAGCGAAAAAAAAAATGAAAATACATTAAAAATAAACTTGCCAAGCTGGTGTCTTAAAAGTTCATGGGCATGCTACTGTTAGACACCTGTTTTTAATTTTTCTGCTGTGATATAACCATATTGAAATTACAGTATTGGCAGACTATATATATATCTGCTAATGGTTCGTAATTTCAACAGCGCAAAATTTGAATTATTGACGTTATGAAACTTTCAAAATAAGTTGTTTTGTTTTTCTCGCCACCCAGTAAAATATGCTGTTTGTAGTGGGATTCCTTCACTTAAATGTTCTTGTCATTTTCACTTTCGATGAAATTGGCATTTTAAAAAATCTGGCTTATTTAACCACAGCCACACACACATAATATAGATATAAATAATCTTAAATCCCATGGAAAAACCTGCCTTGTAACACATAATTTTGGCTTTCTTACAAATTTCGCCACGTCTGCGGTTTGGTTTTATATTCATTTTTTTTGGTAACATAGTCTGTCTAAAGGAGAGGTTTTCTACCCTGCAACCTTCTGCTCTCAATCTATAAGAGTCCAGGATTTTAGACATATAATATTAGAGACGTGAAATTTTTATATTGCGGCCATCTGCTGTGACGAAAGATTATGGAGGAGCACAGGAGTTTTAAAGTGATAGGCCCACTACCTCGTAAATGCATAGGTTATTTTTGTACGTTTTCCCAGCTTGGCCTAGGAAAAAAAGATAAATTGCATAGTCTAACAAGTTTAACAAGTTTAACAAGTGTATTATAACAAAGCTCAGGCCCCACATGTGGCATATGAGCAACCATTGACAAAAACCAAANTTTTGGAGTGGCGGCGTGGTCGTGTATAGACGTCTACCTAATTCCGAACTGACGGCAAGGCGATGAGTGCCGACGCAGAGGTCGCGGGTTCGATTCCCACCACATCACTTTCTTTCCTTCTTTCATTTTCTCTCTGCATTTGTCTTCTTGAGCACTTTCCACTTTATCTTACTTGATTTCTTTAAGCCAGTGCTCCGTTTCATCCTTGTATTATTACACTTATGTTATTTTCACTTTAGATGAAATTGGTATATAAAAAAATCTGGCTTTCTTTTGCAAACCACAGCCATACATACATATAAATAACAAGACAAACACCCCATTTTACATATGGGCAGGCAGGCAACGCACCAGCGGCGAAAGAATACCTAGCGCACCGAAAGGCATCATAGACGAATGTATTAGACTCCGTGAAAAAGGACGATTGGTGAATCGGGTGGATTGAAAAGATCTATCGGAGATTGTATTTCGTTGCTATACACATTCTTTTTTTTTAAAAAGGGTAAAAAAAATAAAGAGGACTGATGTGTATAGTTACCTTTTGTGTATTTTTCTACGAATTTAGGTGAAAACCACACGTTTTTACGTTACGTAGTTCTCAAGAAATCTGTGACACAAATTTGGCTGAAGCGTTTTATTAATATAGATAATATTCTTAATCCCATGGAAAAACCTGCCTTGTAACATATATTTCATTTTTCTTACAAATTTCACCACTTCTGCGGTTTGGTTTTATATTCTTTTTTTATTTGTAACATAGTCTGTCTAAAGGAGAGGTTTTCTACCCTACAACCTCCTGCTCTCAATCTATAATAGTCCAGAATATATAATATTAGAGACGTGAATTTTTTATATCGCGGTCATCTGCTGTGACGAAAGATTACGGAGGAGCACAGGAGTTTTAAAGTGATAGGCCCATTACCTGGTAAATGCATAGGTTATTTTTGAACGTTTTCCCAGCTTGGCCCAGGAAAAAAAGATAAATTGCATAGTCTATATTATTATATTGATAGCCCGTGACTTGATAGCAATCACTGATGTGTCAAAAGTTCAAGCCGTATCTGACTAGTGTAGTGGTGACCCAGGACCTTTCGTTTGTTATTGTTGTTGTTGCTGCTCGTTTGTTATTATTTTCATGATGTTGTTGTTGTCGTTGTTGTTATTGGTGTTAGTGTTATTGTTACTGTTTAATATTTTTACATTTTTATATATCGCGATCCAGCAGCTTAAAACAATATATTTGTTATTAGCGTTCAACAGAACGTCGTTTCTAACACCAAGAGGACGCAGTTTTCTGTGCAGTCTGGGGATATCAAGAGGAATCATTTCCCATGGGTAAAATTAAATGCTGGAATGAAGGTACATTACCTGATGGTGCGAATTTTTCATTTTCCATGTAAGCGTGTTTTAATAATATCCTGAACTTGAAATGGGCAGCGGCAAAAAACATCTTTAGGATATGAAGTTAGGAGATCGACGAGCTAAGCAGCCTACGTCCAAGCCTGTAGATCTTTTTTCTATCCTCCTGTTTTCTTTATTGAACACGATTTCACCCCTCAACCCCCGCCCCTGCCTTTTCACTCCCCACTGTATTTCTCATTGTTTTGAGTCATTGATCTACCCATCGTGTTCATGGACAAAGCAAAGGTCGTAAGAAACGGGTCATGGTCGACCCGTGTTTAGGGCCGAAGTAACCAAAAGGACCTGATTATGATACAGTATAGTATGATGTTTGCTTCCACAACAAATAAGGTGTAATCATTGCTATAAAGTCATCATGTTGCGAAATCTAACCTAGAGCAATGTGGTATTGTGCAACGCTTTCTTCCCTTTTCCCTTCCCTTTGTCAACTGTTTCTTCCCTTCCCTTAAACAAAATTTGTGGCCACAAGTTTATCCCTCAGTTTAACTAGATTGTACACGATGTCCATATTCAGGCCCGAATGTTTCGATTGTTATTTTAAGGACAGACATGGGATGGGCCTTTGACCCATGTCTGACCAATGAATAATGAAGAAAAAAAAAACCGCTAAAAAAGAGTTTTTAAAAAATCCACCCACCAACATACAAACAAAGTTATTAATAATGCCCAGATTGTACATGACGATATATATATATANATATATATATATATATATATATATATATATATATATGAACGATCACAATAACATTTAATAAATAACTGGACAGACACGAACAGAACAAACATTACATCATCCTTGATAATAAAAGTACAAAAATATCGATACAAAAGTCCGTAGAAATGAGCGTAGATTTTGGTATCGGTCTCTTCAACTTCTCACCCTCTTCTTCCCTCGGGCGCCATTACTGACCTCTTAAGTTCATGATGTTTCACTGGGCAAATTAATGTCCCACCAGCCCTCTGTTTATTAACCATTAACAATCCAAAAATAGTGTCCGTGCGATGTTTCGTCGATCTAATTATGCTTTGGAATGCAAATAAATGTAATTGCTTATGAAAGTGCGGATGGTGTTACGTCAAAATCAGCTGAGGAATGTGAAGGTCACTTGCCGTAAAATATCTTTACTCAGCATAAATCAGCCTTTGATTTGACAAAAAGGAAAAAAAAAACCTTAAAGGTCCGCCCGGAGAATCATGAGACACTTCACTAATTTGAATGCAGTTTGCAAAATATCTTTACTCAGCATAAATCAGCCTTTGATTTGACAAAAAAGAAAGAATAAACTCCAAGGCCCGCCCGAAGAGTCATGACGAGACACTTCACTAATTTGAATGCAGTTTGCAAGCTTCACATCGGACCACGCTGCCTTTCTTAGGTTGGATTCTGTCTGCTATGTCATTAAGTTTGCCCCAAATCTTCGCCATATTCACATATATTCAAACTACAGTTGTCATGATTAACATCTTTGCACGAAATCTAATCATAGCTGGACTGAACCAAAGCTTATCGTCTGCCTCTGCCAAATGCCAAATAAGAGATGCCCCTGGAAACACTAGACATTTGTCTACGTTTCCCATCCAATGAATGAAATGATGAAAACAAGAAATGTTAACCTACATTGCTGTAATGCAAAAAAAAATGAAATTTGGAGCAGAGAAGTGGATTTTATGGCATGAGGAGACCAAGTTTCTTATTGTCGAAATGTTTGTGCTGATAAGTTTTTTGGGGTCGCTTTTGAATTTGATGACATATAGGGGTCCTAAATTCTGAACCAAAATGGTGCCGCCAAATTTTGCAAATGACTAGATTTGTGATGTACGACTTTTTATGTCAACTTGGCCATTGGACCATAATTATTATTGCTGGATTTGTGTGTTGGATGTTTGAGTTGAATAAAATAAATTATTACCCTAAAGAACCTCTTCTAGGCGAAAATTCGGTATTTCTATGTATTCTTCGCTGATTTGTACTGAGTATGGAAGCTTAAATAAATGCTTCATTATAGTTTGTTCAAATTCTTAAACAGGTTATAACGTATTTCTTACTTAAACCATTTTGTTCCTTTTTTTTTG
>JAWQUT010000046.1:1944680-1963205 GCA_033807755.1 Ellobium chinense | reverse complement strand
TCCTTCTCTTGTTGTTCTTTTACCAGGGGCGTCCTCTTACCCCACCCTCCACTCCCGGGAAGGCTTGGACCGGTGTCAACGCTTTAACAAAACATGTAGTTGCTTCTTATTGCTCCTTTGTTTTTTTCTTCTTTTACTAAACTTACTGATAGTGATAGTGATGTTTGGCCCATTTCAGCCTACTTGATTTGTTTTTACATGGAGTTTTAATCCAGTTTAATATCTTCATGTTAGGAGCGTTCCTCACCTCACCCCCCACACCCCCGCGCCCCGATTTCCACCTACTGATTGCAAACGTGACTTAGAAAATGATGATATTATGAACCATTACCACTGACCTCATTTTCCGGGCCTGATCTCGTTTAGGACACAGACAATGTAATGAAGTCGTTACTTAGAGAAACAGTAATCGACTTCCTAACGCCTGATTGAAAATGTCTCCGTAACGGTTAATCTACTACACACCCCCACCCCCCACCCCCCAATAGCCTCAGGAAAAAACAATGACTACATGTAGAATTAACTGCCGAGACAAGGTTCTTACCCCACAACCTTGTTTGGTAAGACCATGGAGATACTTATTTCTTCCCTTTCTTTCTTGCTCCCATTTTTCTTTTTCTCTATGATTTAAATAGGGAGAAAAAAAACAGCAGCGTCCCCCCCCCTTTTTTTTCCCTTTTCACCTTCCGCAAAGTCAACCACAAAAGAAAAAACATGTTATAAACGTGTTTTATAATCGATTATTATAACTGAAGCTGGAATAATTTTAATTACGTTAACTAAGAAAAAACATCAAGCAAACTCCTAGAGTAGTAAAATAGTTCTTACTGTGTCATCTCGCAAGTTCTATTGTTAGTATAATATTATGAAAGTAAATCAGTCATAACTAGTGATAAGAAACGGGATGAATCTAGTTGGCTGTACGTAGTTTGTTAGTAAACTCTATCTCAAGTGACGTTACCAAAAAAAAAAGACAAACAAACAAACAAAAAGTCGTGACTGCCACGTAAACAACTGTTGGCAGAATGCAAGAAATGTATGTCTACGCCTATTACCTATGACTTTGTTATATAGATAATTATAGTTTATTACTACAAGGAACTGCTCTGTGATCCCTACGTAGATTACAAAAAAACAACGAATCCAACAACGATGCTAATGGATTTAGTGCTGAAGAAAGCATAGATTGCCATGTGTTGCAAAGAAAATGAATACTCTTTTTTTNGAGTGATGATGATGATGATGATGATGATGATGATGATGATGATGATGATGATGATGATGATGATGACGAAAACATGACTGTCATGATGTTGTGTGGTTCAGACAGATTCTCCTCTTCTGCTCTTCCTTATTCCAGTCAGATAAAAGAATATAAATTTAAGAACTCAAAAAAAAAACAAACAAAGAAAGGCATGTGTCCAGTTAACTGCAGCATTCATTCAAAAAATTGTGTACGGTGAAATCAGCACAACATAACATTTCTCAGCAACACAACAACAACAACAACAACAACAACAACAACAACAACAACAACAGCAGCAGCAGCAGCAGTTGCCGCAATCTAAGAGCTTTTATATGATTAGTAACCTTATAAAATATTGAGAGCAGGAACTGTTGGTTACTGATAACACGACCAGCCCACTTCTTAGACGGCATTTCCGTACTTCACTTTGCACTGATTGTGACCGGTATCCAAACTAGTGCTCACATCTAACTTTTCAAGAGGTGACAAACGCACACTAATTTTGATGTCTCTTGAGTTGGAGTTAGTAGTTAAGGATGATCAATTTATCACATCTTTTTTTTTCCGCCCTCTCAGGGGCCCAGTGACCTTAGCTGTGGCCTGTTCTAAGGCATTTGTCACTTCCCTGGCCAGCTTAAGTCCGGGTCACAGGTTTGGGACTGCCAATGAGCTGTTCTCCTGAAATAGCCTGGGGCCTCAACTGGCTTTTCATGGGTGAGTTAAACGAAGAGAAATGGCAAAAAAAACCCTTTATTTGTCATGGACTATTAAGAGTAACGTATTAACTATATTAATAAAACGCTTCAGCCAAATTTGTGTCACAGATTTCTTGAGAACTACGTAACGTAAAAACATGCGGTTTTCACCCAAATTCGTAGAAAAATACAAAAAAGTAACTATACACATCAGTCCTCTTTATTTTTTTTACCCTTTTTTAAAAAGAAAGAATGTGTATAGCAACGAAATACAATCTCCGATAGATCTTTTCAATCCGCCCGATTCGCCAATCGTCCAACTTGTTCACGGAGTCTAATGCATTCGTCTGTGATGCCTTTCGGTGCGCTAGGTTTTCTTTCCCCGCTGGTGCGTTGTCTGCCTGCCCATTTGTAAAATGGGGTGTTTGTCTTGTTATAGATCAGACACTTATCTCATTACTGGTGAGTGGGAAGAGTCAACGAAAATCAGGGCTGGAGTGACGGCAGTCGACAGTACATAGTAATATTATAAATATCGCAAAAAGACTCGGGCATATGAAACCAATAGAGTACCGGTAGCCCATAAATTTGAAGACCCACCCAGGATATAAAGAGAGAAAAGGGGCAAAATGGGACATTCTCAATTAATTTGAATTCAATCGCACACTTCACAATGGAGTGTAATTTTTTTCCGAATTTCCCGAGTAAAGTAATTCATACTCCATAGTAACTTTACAGATCGCTGGTTTACTGTCCCCTTTGTTATGGTAAAGACATTTTAACAAATCATTAAAAATAGTAAAAATCTTATTTCTGAAATTTAAAGAAAATCCATCTTAATTGTTGCAGTGTCCACGACCAATTGTGGGTGGGATTGCCTTCCGATAGGTAACATCGGACGGGACAGTTTTAAAGTGTAGTTTCCATCTTAGATTCCGGGAGATCATGCTCCATCTTAGATTGCAACCGAGATCAAGAATAATTATATTTTTAAAATTTACTGTTTGATTTCTTGTTTTCCATAAGATATTTCGCCCAAAATTACGCTTTTCTCCGCTCCCATAACATCTGTCTAAATATAGTAATTTTTTTCCTGCCCAAAATGTCTTTTTCGTGAAAAATTATAGTTTTTTCCTCTTGTCAGATTCTGTTCATCCGCTTATATATGAAATCCCCCACCACATTGTCTTGAGCCCTGATAGCTAACCTAGTCTCAAAAACAAAATGTATATAAAGGCCTAAATGTATAAAGGTTTGCTTTGAAAGTAGATTATGAACCCTATAGTTATAAAAATAACATGTGTTAAGCATATTATGAATTAGCAAGCGGTCTAAACTAGGAATTTGGCACCAAGTGATGTAGAAAGGTGACGCTCTATGAAATAAACTTGCGGAAACTTTTGGGCGATAATCATATCCCGCCTTTTCCTCCTATTAGTGAAAAAGGCAGTGGAAGTACATGTGTTTTGACCTCCAGGGTATAAAAGTTAACGAATCACTGTAGACATTCTATAATTTATTCNGGGGGGGCTGGGGAGGGCCCCAGGGGTAGAGGAAGTTTAAAAGACTGTCCAGATAGCCTAGATGACCTACCTCGACCACCATGATGTAAACATTGTGTTTCTAAGTGGAAACATGCCAGGTACTAGCTGCCTATTAAGGTCTTTGACACCTATTGTTTTTTCTTCTTTTGGCCCTATTAACATTTTGTGTTATTCTACATATACCACTGTGATTTGGGGAAATTTCTTCCATGGAGGTTAGAGCACTTCTTTTGCTCGATCTTTTAACGGGAAGAAAAAGGGGGGTCAACACCCAAAATTTTTCACAAATGTCTTTCGAAAAAGGTCACCTCGAATTCTGATTTGGTCCCCAAATTTTCATTTGGCTGGTTTTGACATACATAGCGCATACATAGGTCTACACACTTTATTTTTTTTATCTAGAAGGCTCAAATTGTACCTGAAACTTTAAAATTGGATGCTTTATTTAGATCACAGGTCATTTTACACATTTCTACACTCTGACACTGGCTGGCAGGGCCTCCAGAAAGGGGGATTTTATATATTAGCGAATTAATTGGCTTGTACACAATCAGTGATTTGCCCCTCTAACTAATAGGTGTCACAAACCTATAGCCCTGGTCAAGGGTATGTTCAGACGGAAGAGGGGGAGGCGAGGGGGGGGGGAGGATTCGGCCGTGACCAAGTTCACAGTTTCAGTGGGCTTGCTGGGGTTGAGTCAGTCTTAAATTTTTGGCCACACTGTGAGCTTAAATCTGATATGGGTCTGAGTGAAAGCTAACACTTTGGGTTCAGAGGGCAGCTTAAAAGGCTAATATAGCCCGAATAGGAAAAAACGCCCAAACTGCATTTCAGGTCTGTACTCAGGGTAAGTTCTTGTCGTCCGCAGATCGAGATCAAAGAAAGAGAACACTCTAGAAGATCGTCAGCGATTTGCAAAACTCTTTGACTTCTTATCCTCTTCATTCATCTTTCAATGTTGATGTTGTTGTTGTTGGTGGTGGTGGTGGTGATGGTGATGGTGGTGGTGGTGATGAAATACTACTCGAAGATAACATGGACAGCCCCGCGGACCACAATCGATTCTGGTAAGATTGCTAAAATGCAGCTGAACAAATTATAATATTATAAATTTATGATGAATATGCCTCATTCTTAAGTATGGATGTCACATGCAGGAATTCATGTTTATTCTACCATATCACTATTCACGTCGAACTCGATTGTAAATGCACCTCACTAATTGAGAGCTTGCACATTAACGATGGGATCTCATTAGAACAACATTAATGCACCCAAAGTAGCGCTCAACATTAAGAGATTCCATCGTTAATACACAAGCTCATATACGACATATTTTCAATTGGGGGTCTACTATTTTTACCAAAATGCGTCGTTCTGGCAAGGTGCCATGATCTTAGTGAAGTGTACGCTATTCTAGGTTGGAATAATTAAATAATGTTTTATGTTTTGAAGTTTCGAGCCCGATTGTCGCTGAAGAGAAATAGGTCATCGTTCCTTTGCCGGACGGGTGATGCTGGGTCATTTTGTTATGAATCACATGATCCGAAGTTCAACTTCGCATCAATAGGTTTATTTACTAGTATCCATTTCTACACGACTGGTCGCTTTACCCACACTTGCCACACATGTGTCATTGCTGTATAATTACACGAAAATATGATTCTTTATCCCCTAAAATTTCTCTAGCTTACTCGATGAATGTAGACCATTTTTAAGACACTCGATTATATTGGCAAACATGTCAAATATGCGAACAGCATGTAGTTGTAGGCCTATATGGGACTTTTTCGATTCTGGGGCAAATGCGTGTCTCATGCCTTGCTGTGTCTCTGTTAATTGTGTAGTTTTTATATCTTATATCTTGTAGTTTATATGACAACAGCAGTCATCACAGGACCTTAAACTGCCAAACTATTCAATATTTAATGAGGTTCATTACTGAGAGGACATTTTTTATCATCAAGACAGGAGGGGAATGGGAGGGGGGAGGGGGTGAGAAAACTACTTGTCCATGCAAAATTTAATTTGCAAAAAAAAAAAAAAGAACAATATTCCCCTTCTTTCCGAAAGATTTAAATGATTTGTTCGATGAAAATGAACATTGCTTGACTTTTCTATGGTATTTTAATGCATTCAGATGCGTTTTCTTTTGGAGCAGTATTGTTATGAATATCTGTATCTTAGTTGTTATTCACTCGATCATTTAACACCACTAATGCATTTCTTATTTATTGGCCAGGGCTTGCTTTACAACTGAATACATGACCTTAGCTAAGAAAGAAGTGATTACATCTTGCCACATCATGGCTGACATGCAACAGGAATGTCTTCACCCATTTTGATATAAAACTGGAAGCATCTCTTGATAAACGTGAGGAACTAACCACCAGGCTCACTCCTGTTACAAGCATTATCTCATTTGTTATAAGTAACTATGCTGATCTTCACTGATTATGTTAGGACATCTTTGTAATGTATATTACATAAATTTCTTCTTGATTTCTGCATACATGATATTAAACTTCTTAGTTCATACCACCAGCCAGTCTACAAAGCACAACACCTGTTTTCTAACAATAAGCTTGGTATTTACTTTGTGGGGTCTATTTTTAGTAGTGTTACAGGAATGTATTTTCAATGTGGGTGATGAAATCTGGTCGTCGCTGGACCAACAATCTCAAGAAATTAAAGTTCAACAAACTCTGTGAGATCTGCCAAGATTTCAGTCCAACTATATGTGAAAACTAAAAAAAATAATTTTACTATACATTTTTTTTTAAGTTCCTGCAACTCAACCTGCCCAAAATTTGAAGAAACAAAACTCCTATGATATTTTTTGAGTTTGTATGTCCTTTTTGTGGGTTTTTCCTCCATCTTAGTCCTCGGCATGATGATAAGCGAGGATGTTATCCATTTTGTGCTAAATTTTCAGGTCACCCAAGGAAACGACCTCGCTGTTGTTATCAGGGTCGGATACGAAGGTGGTCGATTATGTATGAACACGTGAGATGACAATCCAAGACCAGAATTTCTCAATTTTTCAAACTCACGTAATTTCAATTTTCGAAGGAAGATATGTGGCTTGTGAATCCTTTGCTCTGCTGTGACTTTGGGATTACAAGATTTCCGAGATTTGTTTATTTGTAGGCCCTCTTGACCATTTCCATACATCACAATCATGTATATAGAAATCAAAAACACTCCACACTGTGATGCACTCAACCCTCAACTGCTCCGATCCATAAAGTGTGTGATTCTGTCGCATGTCCGTCGGTAGTTTACAACTTGAGTTTTTCTTTAAATCGTGGAATATCCGTAATCCATTTCGTAACTCTGAATATCAGTGAGGTAATTGCCTCTATAATATACACTACATGACGGTTTATGTATGAATTTATGTTTAACTAAACTTGTATTGCTGTCACGTCTATTAAGGAGGTACTTGCTCACTGTTTACCATGTGACAAGCCACAGAATAAAAGTTTTCACTTTGTCTGCTTGATATACATAGACTGGAGCAATAGGCCAGGTGCATTGAAGGGTCATCTTCTCTTGTATATATCCACCAGATGTGAAGGACATACAAGGGAGTTAGGCTCTTTCTGTATCTTCAATGCAAGCCTTATTATTTACCGGGAGATAGGTAAACGAAAAAAAAAGTTGATTACTTTCAAGGAAAAACTTCTGATGCATTGGGACTATATGGAACAAAGAAGCATCTGTTCATGAGGTCTCACCAGAATTTAGATGACCTACTAGGTACAAACAAGAGGCTTTAGTAATTTCTATCCTATAATTCTTCATGTTGTTCTTGATATTGCATGCGGTATTAGATGAGAGCTTGCGCTTTAATCGATGGGATCTGTTACTATCATAAGAATTCCATTAACTCTGCATGTTGTAGGCACTGCTTCAGCACCGATGTACTAATGTAATTTTTACGATGGTAAGAGATCCAGTTGTTAATGAGCAAGCTCTTAAATAACGCCTACTTAACTGCTCAACAATTTCCTTAACGCTGCATGGAGAGAGAAATGCGGTTGCTCCTGAGGAACTGGTGCCGCCCATGTAATATCCGCAGCTGAAAACATTGAAGTTTCTGCTGCATCAGTCAGTGTGGACCCGGACAGCACCGGTTATTCCGGCTCTAACAGGCTGTGACCGGCTCTGAGTGTTACCGCTTTCTTAAACTCGACACAAACTTTCGTAAGTCTCGGCCTTGAACTCTTGGTCTGTCAACAAAAATTTGCTGGGTGAAACCATCATGTATTTAGACCTTCAGTTTTGTTGACCTGCTGGGCAACCAACAGTTGATCGGTACTGAGCAGTCACAGTAGGTGTGATAGTAACGCTGAGGTGGTGGTGGCGGTGATGATGGTGGAGTCATGGTAAAGGAGCTGGTGGAGGAGATGGGGGAGGGGGAGGGGGAGGAGAGACCGTTAGAAGAGATGGTGATCCAGTTCATGTTCCTGAATCAGCCAGCGAGAAGAAACAATCACCATTTTGCTATGATCTGAAAGTGAGGCAGAAAAGAGTGAATGTGGTAAACAAGCGTATTGTTTTAAAAACAACACGAAGCATAAATAAAAAGTAGGCGTCGGCTAGCCTAATTTAGTCACGTGAATTGGTATTAGTGAGGTTCTTCTGCACGTGCATGTGGCCCAGTGAATGCAGAACACACGGCACACAAGCGATCACACATCGCCCCTGTTGACCTGCACGTATATTGTCCGATTCCATATGAAATAAGTCTGGAGATAATCGGAATTGTGTAATCCTCATTAACAGCATGGAAGAGAGACCTAGATTAAGTCCCTATAAAATTTATTTCTATTTTAAACTGGTGCGTGAATTCCAATACTGCCATCAAAAACGCCCACCCCCCCCNCCCCCCCCCCCCCCTCCCCTAAATCTCAGAATAAAATGATAACATGATGCCATAACTTGCCTTTAATCTAATTTATGAAATACGACGTTATGGATTTTGACAAGGACGCTATAAAAATATTACAGTGCCTGAACTATCTGTGCATGGGGCTCTGTTGCTGTTTTAACCCTTGACAACGCCTCTGTTCAGAATTCTGATCACGCTCTGCAAGTCATTGTTATCTGCAGAAGAGAAATAGGACATTAACAAGAGGGTCATTGGTCTGCAGGACAAACACAAGCTCTTGCAAAAGACAGGAAGAAGGTTTAGACGACGTAGATGTGGGGTGACTTCGTGCTGTTCCCGTTTCACTAATGTAACCTTTTTTTATTATTATTATTATTATTACTGTTGTAAAAGGAAATATGGTTTCAAATGGGTGGAAGGCGGTAAGGGTGGTGGAGCGACATGAGTCTATCAAACTAATACGTAATACTGAGATAAGAAAATTTTAGTCCTAGGCACGACCTTTCCACTCGGTAATAGGGAAGTGAAGGAGTACGATAATAGAGTATCCGACGTATTTTTCCCTTTTAAAGAAGTAAATTTGTTGTTCAAATGTTTGTTTGGGTTGTAGCTGGTATTTTTGAAGGAACGTACCCTTGTTTTTCACTCTCTCATGGTTGGGTGGGGATTTTAGGGTTGGGGTAGTGTGACTTCTTAGTTGCTATCATAATCCAAAGACGGTTCAAGTGATTAAATTTCTGAATACTTTGGGATCTCTTACAGTACATTACACTGACTCAGCGTGCTGAGCTTTTACTAAGGGTGCATTCAGCACTAATGCACTAGTGGAATTCTTACGTTGATATAAGAGATCCCATCGTTAATGTGCAAGTTTTCAATTATATGTATTGACATATACAGTCGTATTTTACAACAGAGGGTAGCATTTTTGCACTTGGCACAGCACTGCACTCCTTTGGCAAAATCCGTAAACAAAGTCGAGAAGCCAGCAAATCTCCGGGATTTTTACGCACGCTAATTGGCGGAAGGGATAGCGTGCCGTGTGCATAAATGTATCCCTCTAGTGAGGTCAAAGGCGAATTAATTTTTATATCACTTTGCTCAGAATTTAGGCCAGTCCTGAGAGCACCTCAAATTCAGGTTTTAGCTTAACAACTTCTGGACGAAACCGTTTTAGTAATAAACTAGGTCTTTTCATACTTGTAAAAAGAAGTTTGCCCCATCCCATATTTAGCAAAACGCCATATTTATGCAATAAGACATTATATGTCAACACGAATATTAATGACCTATAGTAAATTGATATGACCTGTAGTTCTAGTGATGAATGAATATATGCTTTTATGACTGACATGTATAACGCATAGCATCGTAGCTATTCTTCTTACGCGGAAAATAGTAGTTAGTGCATATTCTTCTACTTTATTTCATAGGTTTTTGTTTTTTTTAAGTTACCTTTGAACCGTAACAGTTAAAGATCCCTTGTAAATTACATTGTAAGAAAGGGACTATCTATATTCTTTTTACGGCCGGTTATTGGCCCTATCTAATCCCCTGAATGTAATGAAACAGTAGAAAACTACGTTCTTTTTCATTATTTTATTTTGTCCTAGTTTCATTGGACTGTAATGCAGTGATAACCCGATAATCAGAGACTCCAGATCTTGTTCTATGTTCCTCCCTTAAGTTATGCTAGTTAAGTCAGATACTGCCCCATCCCGGTGGTCATTATAAAATGATAGGTTACTGGGGACTGAGATTCCACTAAGTGACTCGGGACTTATTACGCTAAGGCCGGGATGACTCGGCATGGGGAACATTAAAAATGCGGCACCGGCAAGCACTGGACTTCAGCCGATGATTATGAACAAAACGCCAACTGCTTCTAACAAATATCTTACGACAGTGTTACAGCTTTACGTGCATCGATTATAAATAGAATACTGTGCATAAGATTATCGTGGAAACCTGTTACGATAGTAGCTGCTACGCAGTGTTGGTGAAATATTCTCATGGGCCTATGAGGTTTGCAACTTTTTGCGCATTGCTCGTTGGCTCCGCCTCTAGGCATATGAAGTATAAAGGATGGGGTGATCTGGGGATCATACCCATATGACATCTCTCCACAGATTGTAAGTATAGTATTGTAAGTCTGTATGAAATACTTTTCTCTAGTTTTCTGTTTGTCTGTCTTTTGGTCTGCTTATGTCTGGTGTTTGTCAATCGTTGATTGTTCTTACGTTAGCCTTATCTTGTAACTCTACCTCTCTTTCCCTGTCTGTCTGTCTGTCTGTCTGTCTGTCTGTCTGTCTGTCTGTCTGTCTGTNCTCTCTCTCTCTCTCTCTCTCTCTCTCTCTCTCTCTCTCTCTCTCTCTCTCTCATTCTCTGTGTGTGTGTGTGTGTCTCTCTCTCCGTCTCTGTGACTCTCTCATAAAGTTGCAAATATGAACTTAAATAATTAATTTCATCAAAAATTCTGATGTTTAATGTGCTATTGATCGCTCATTGAGTCAAAATGTGTAGAGATGAGATGTGAGCTGATAAAGCAAATGACGAGAATAAGACGACATTTCTCTTCGTTTCGAATCTGAAAGTACAAGCCAACTCAGTGATTAGCAACAACACTACAACTCCATCAACTTATCATCATCACCATCATCATCATCATCATCATCATCATCATCATCCTCATCATCATCATCATCATCACATCATTATCAAAGCTACCGTCATCGGTGCTGATACTTACTATTTTGGCATCTACCGATGCTAAAACACAATTAACCATTGTCACAGCAACATCAGATTATCATTATGTATTCAAAAGAGTCTTTTTATCGTAATACTGCTGTCCTGCTTTTATTACCACTACCACTACATCATCATCACAAATAACTACGACACCAACAACCACCATTATCACCATCATCAACACACTCACCACAAACTGCTCTCATCACCATCATCAGTTCTGCTGTCTTCATGTCAAACGAAGTTAAGTGTCAGTAATAAAACTACTCAAACGAATTTCAGGACCACTTAATATATCACTCACAACGAAAGAACAGTCACGAAAATAGCTGTGTTGATGAATCAGTATTCAGTTTCGTTCATCGTCACTGATTTTTCGAAAGGTTTATCGGACACACTCCATTTCTGTGCGGTTGAAACTTTAGTTTATCATGTTTGCAAAAACTCTTAACGTGAATACAGTGAAAGCACTGGTACCACACAGAAGGCACAGTAGACAACGGTTAAAATGAAATCAGCGAAACGAAAGACATGTGTTCAGAATAAACAGTTTCGTTTCAGACAGAGAAACCCAAAAAGAAACAAAAAATAAACGAGGAATTTTGTTTCCTTTTGTTTTAGCAGTACTTTAGGTTTAACTTTTATCTACTGAACTAACCCCCTCTTGGGGGAAAGTTTGCCAGTCCTCTTAATTTTTAATCTTTTTCATTGGGTCAATCTTTTTTTTTAAAAGACGATATCTAATATAAGGGGGGTCCTTATATTCGTTTGAGTAGTTTTTCAATGATTCAAAGTGAGAAACAAAAATGCCTCCGACCTTCATCAGGTATCTCTTAGCAAGTTCAACCGTCTCTACCTCTTGTGTAACCACCATGGAATTGTTGTCCACGCTTCCAGTAGAGTCAGAGAATTTTATCCTGAGCTTCCAGCAGCCCGGCATGGGCTACGACGCTTGTGTTAAAGGTACGAGACACTTAACATGGACTGTAGTGTGGCTGAATGCTTAGAATACATTTTACGGAGTATTTTGGCTGGCTGGATTTATATTTTTAATTTTTTTTCGAGTTATCGCCCCTATACGTCATGTTTTTCATCATAATCTGCATGAAATTCTCTTATACCGGCAACGTGCTCTTTAGCTTCGTGGATTGTCACGGTGGTTCAAATTCTGAACCAGAACTTAATCTTCACATGAATCAGTTTCGTTTTTGTATTTTTTTTTGTGTGTGAGTAAAAACCATGTTGCTGGGCTTTGCCACAAATGAAAATCTTACAGTCTGGTTGTCCAGCCAAAATACCCCTTGTCCATTTTCTTTTCTCTCCAGGAGAAACATATGACGAGGCTGCAACAAATTGAGTACGTGCCACTGAATATTTTCCTCAAACCACTTAAAACGGTAGTCTATACCCGAAAAGAAAGAGTAAAACGTGTCCTAATGCTACAGATTTTGTTACCTCGCTAAGAATCGAACTCCATCCTCTAAGCATCCTCTACGCAGTAGTAATAGTCAACTTTAAAGCTATATAGACCCACTCACTACATCCACTCATTATATATAGTGTATGTGTCCGAGTCTTCCCTGACCCTTAAATGTTCAGTAACCTTCAACTGTCATACATGTTCACAGTGAGATAGGAAATTTCCTAACGCGGGGATTAGGAAACTTCCTACCATGGAGATGGAAACAACAGACGCTGATCAAGGGCAGATATCTGGGTCAGATGTAATGTATCGCCCCTCCCTCCCCTCACCCCAACCCCAACTTCCCCCGTCCCTATCCCTTTATTTCTGAAGTGCCAAGATGATGGGCAACCAGCAACCCAAGTGGTTTCATGTCATTATTCAAGAGAAATTGGGCGATCTTTCCCTTCCTCTTCCTCTTCCTCCTCAACATCACCATTAGCTACAAACATCATCGCATTTATCAGCAAAATTATTTCAGTCGTGGTTATATTCCTCTTTTTACGATAAAGGAATTGTGTTGAAATCGTCTTTACCCTTGTCAAAATTTTCTTCGGAATGCCCAGTGCAGGAAAGGACAAATATTGTGCTCTTTTCTGTTTGGTTTTTTTTCACTTTGATTATTTTTTATTGTTCTTTTTCTTGTTGTTGTTGTTCTTCTTCTTCTTCTTCTTCTTCTTTTTCTTGTGCTTGTTGTTGTTGTTATTGATAAAGTGGTTATCTCCATTGATTTTGGTGTACTATATGTAATGATTATTAGGAAATTGATGTTTTTTCCCCAGTTGTGTCTTCTTTTTTAAAGTTAAATTGTTAATCTTTTTCTTCTTGTTGGCGTTTTGAGTTGATTTTATTTTTAATTTTAGTGTGTGTGTGTGTGTGTGTGTGTGTGTGTGTGTGTGTGTGTCTGTGTGTGTGTGTCTGTGTGTGTGTGTGTGTGTGTGTGCGCACGCGTTTGTGTTTTTGAAGAAAGGAGGGGTCTTTTTTTATTTTTTTGCAATACGTTTATTTCATGTAATCTCCAATGTCTGGCTAATAGTCCATGAAACACTTGAGGATTGAACAAACTTGAAATTTGGTTGTTGTCATCACCATTCTCCATTATTCCATCAATCTAATGTTTACATCGCATCAAGACTGCAGCGCCCCTGCACTGGACTCCTCAAATGAGAACGGAGTCACGTTGTCTCAGAGTAACAAACATATTATCTGTCCATTGAAATACCGATACCCTCTTCGAACTAAAACTTTTGTCATGAAGTTGCGATTATACTCTAAACGTTCTGAATCATTCACAAGACAGCAGTGTCGTACCATAGCCCATTAGCAGTAGGTTACAACTGGAACTAATAGTTATTTTTACCGGTTATTTCCAGTAATTTGCGAGGTCACCTCGTATATATTACCTTACTTTTCTGTCAGCTGATAGCCCACCATTATATTCTTATATTCTTTTTAGGTTCAATTTCCATGCCCTAATATCTTCTCAATGTAAGAATGCCGTTTTACACTTAAGCTGTCAAATAAGTTTATCAATGGTGATGTAATCTCGAGGCTTTCATTCTGATCAGCCGCGTAGTCGTCTGACAAAATGCAAACAGAATGATGCCATTCGTTAGTTTTCCACCTTCAAATCCTCTGCTGTCATGGCTAATGCACTGTTTCAGTTTATCATTCTGTTGAAGTTGGACATAGAGCTTTTCTGTCTACCATAAACATTCAATGTGCGAGTCTAAGTTAGCCCCCAATTTTTTTTTTAATCTCCAGAGTATGACAAAGAAGACTCGGTCAGGCTGTACGCCGACTGTGCTGTGAAGCTGGCTTACCGCGGTCCTGGCTACTGTGCCGACATGCTCTCAGCGCTCATTCCTGACAAGGAGGGGGTCGTTGTTTTAGACGCAGTCGCGGGCACTGGTAAACAAGTGACATGTTTCTCAACGTTGATGTTCCTATGGTGTTCTGGTTTCATCTTTGTATTAATTTGTTATAAAAATAATATAATCATGAAGATCATGTTTATGGGCCATTGGCGTCAGATCAATGAAAGACATCACTGTTTTGATAGCAGGATGAAAAGAGATAACAAAAAGAAAGAGGAAAGAGAGACAGAGAGAGTGTGTAAAAGTTCATAAGCTTGCCCTGAAGATTTTGACTCATTACCAAAAATATTTTATCAAAATATAGACCGATGGTAAGGTAGGAAGTACAAATTAGGGGAGGATGTCTTTCTCAGATGCCCGGGTAACTCCGAGTGGGCGATCCCGAACGAAGTGCAGTTCCTAGTGAGGCAAAAAAAGAAGCTGGCTCCCTTTGATCGTCAGTTTGCTAAAAGTTCAAACGATAGGTTATAAATAATACGTTCCCCTCCATAGGATATCAGTTTTGAACTTTATATTATGCGGACTAGCTCCTTCTTTTGTCTATTGTTCAGCATGGGAAGGGACGCAGCTCCAGATATTCAGAGATAATGGGTCACTGAGTAGTGTTGCCTGCCTACAATAAGGACCAACTGTCTCCCAGACACATTGCACAGAATGCAGTTCACAAGACTTAGCTGATTATATTGCATTCAAAACCAAATAGCAACTCACAATGAACATAATATACAAGAGATCTTGCCAAAATGCTTTGTTTAACTCAGAGCGCATTTAATTTGAAACGGAATCTTGATCGTGAGTGGTGGGATTGGGTGGAGTGGGTGGGGTGACTGGACGTGACCTCGAAATTTTTTATCAATGAGACAAAGACCATCTGCCAGTGAACATGAGGTTTTCTCCGTCCTCTGCCCAGGTCTCGTGGGAGAAGAACTGTACCGCCGTGGTTTCAAGAACATTCATGCTCACGATGGTTCCAGTAAAATGCTGGAGACCTGCAAAAACAGGGGAGTCTACTCCGACTACATCTGCTGTTTCATGAACGATGGATTTCAGATGCCCATTCTTGACAGTGAGTGAATACGTCAGACTTGAAAGGGGAAGAGAGAGAACAAGAGGACAGTGTGAGAGTATAACGAAAGATTGCAGTTTTAAATAAAATTTTAAAAAAAGCATGGACAGTTAATAGAAGCGAGATGTGAAAAGTAGGTAATGCCCTGATATAATAGAACAAGTCTAAAAAAGCAGAACAATGGCTTTTCAAGATTTGGGGGGNGGGGGGGGGGGGGGGGGGGGGGGGGCCAGGGATTTATTTCAAGCAGTTTTGGGGATAAGACAAAGACTTGAATGATTATCTCACTGAAGTTATACTCTTACAATAAAGCCCTCGGTAAGCTGATGTTTCAGCGTAATATAAAATCGAATTTTTCAGATCGCAAAAGCTAGTCATATTCTTTGCTGCCACTTCACCGAGTGTATTATATTAATAACGTCACCATTATAACACCCACATTTTATCTCTTTCTTAGACACCTATGATGCTGTGACCTGCAGCGGCGGCACCTGTGAGAACCATCTCCCCCCGTCCGTTCAGGCTGAGTTCATACGTGTTATCAAACCTGGCGGGTAGGCTCGTGTGTGTCCATATATTGTATCCTGTGTGCGTGTGAGTACATTGTGTTCTTGGGAACTTCACCTTTCAGAGCTGTTCAGTGAACATTGTCGGATTTATAACTTTAAAATGTATAAACTTAGTACTGGAAGTATGGGTGCAGTTGGCAATATTCCTGAGAAGCTTAGTGTTGTCCCTTTGGTGATTAAGTGTGCTTTCCACTGAAGATATTGTTAACCAAGGCAATGACAGCCTTTTCGAGTTCTGACTAAGCACCGACAGTGGCGATAGGCAAGAACCCTGTCATTCGGAGAGCGAGGCAGCAGAGAAGATCTTTTTCCGGAAGAAACCCCCGTTAAGCAAGTTTCCACTTTCTGTCGTTAAATGTTAATATTAGTAATGGTGGTGATGTGGTGTACTGTGGTGATGATGGTGGTGGTGGTGGTGATGGTGGTGATGATGCAGTGTGGTGATGTGGTAGTGATGCGCAGTGGTGATAGAGGTGGTGTTGATGGTAGTGGTGGTGGTGGTGGTGGTGTACTGTGGTAGTTGTCGTGGTTGCGATGGTGGTGATGATGGTGATGATGATACAGCGTGGTGGTGTGGTAGTGATGCGCAGTGGTGATAGAGGTGGTGTTGATGGTAGTGGTGGTGGTGGTGGTGGTGCACTGTGGTAGTTTTCGAGGTTGTGGTGATGATGCAGCGTGGTGGTGTGGTAGTGATGCGCAGTGGTGATAGAGGTGGTGTTAATGGTGGTGGTGGTGCACTGTGGTAGTTGTCGTGGTTGTGGTGGTGATGCACCGTGATGATGATGGTACAATATGTTGTTGGTGGTGATGGCGGTGCTGTATGTTGTTGGTGGTAATGGTGATGCACAGTGGTGGTAGTGGTGTGGGAAAACTACAATAGTGATGTTGCATGATATTGGTGATGGTCATTGTGCACTGTGGTGGTATTGATGGTGCACTGTGGTAGTACCAGTAGTGGTAAGTAATATAGTGCACGGTGCAAGTGGTGGTGCGTTATGGTGGTATTTGTGGTGATGATGGTGCATTGTCCTGCTGATGATGTTGCACAATGATGATGGCAATCATGGAACATTTTGGTGGTAGTGCAGATGGTAGTGGTGTTGATGATAGACTATGGTGGTGCAGCACTAAAGCGATGACGATGGAGCGACGTGTGATGATGATGGTGACGATGGATACTGTGGTAGTGGTCGTGCAGTAGTGATGATGATGATGATGATGCACCGTGGTAGTGGTGCTGGTGGTAGTGGTGGTATTAATACGCGGTAGATATCGTGATGGTGCTTTACAATGGTGGTGGCGCACCGTGAATCTGTGGTAGTAATTGTGCACAGTAGTGGGCGCTGTGGTGGTACACTGTAGTTGTGGTGATAAATAACGGAGGTGGTGATGATGCGCTGTGATAGTAACTGATAGTGGTGGTAGTGGTGGTGGTGGTGGTGGTGGTAGTGGTGATGGTGGTGTGATTATGCAGCGTGATGGTGGCGATGGTGCACGGTGGTGGTGATGGTGGTGGTTGTGGTGGTGTAATGTGGTAGTGGTGATAGTGCATAGAGCAGGTGATATGCACATTGTGACGATGGTGACATGATGCACTGTGAAGGTGGTGGCAAGACACTGGCACTGTTGCAATATGGTGGTGATGATGGTGCATTGAGGTGGTGATGATTATGCACCGTTGTGGTAGTGTGGTGCACATCCTTTTTGGTGGTAGTGGTGAATTGTGGTGGTGGTGGCGGTAGTGCTGTGTGGTGCCGGTGGTGTTGCACAGTGATGGTGCATCAAGGTGGCTTTGACGGTGGTAATGGTGATAGTCTACTGTGAGGGTGATGGTGGTATTTTATACCACTATCACCACCACAGTGAGTCACCATTCCTAAGACTGCAGTGCCAGATCAGAACTCGAAGTCACTGCCATTGCCTTGTTGAGTGGTCGCCTCCCGGAGCACTTTCTTCTCCATTTTTTAGAGCGGGCTTTTCTTGGGACATGCAGAAGAACAATTGGAGCCTCAGAATTATGTCCCATCAAAGACATAGTTCTCAAACTACAGATATTTTTTAACATCCCCCCTTCCCTGCCCCTCCTCCCCNCCCCTTCCCTGCCCCTCCTCCCCCTCCTTCCCCCATCCATCCTTTCTCCCGAATACTTTTTGAATTTTTTAATTGGAGCAATGTGTGTTGGCTTGAGCCTAGACGAACAAAAGCAAGCATTACCTTTTTAATCATATATAGACTAAAACGAAGTATGTACATTTGATAAAGTATGTTTTCTGACTAAGACGAAAAGGATAAGGTAGAAAGTAGTGGTGGTAGTGGTAGAAAAACTCATTGCTGTGTTCTTTTCTCTCTTCATTTTCTCTCTCTCTCTCTCTCTCTCTCTCTCTCTCTCTCTTTCTCTCTCTCTCTCTCTCTCTCTCT
>JAWQUT010000046.1:1929945-1943744 GCA_033807755.1 Ellobium chinense | reverse complement strand
ACGCACGCACGCACGCACGCACGCACGCACACACACACACACACACACACACACACACACACGAAACATATACATATACATACATATATATGCACATCAGGTAAGGCGATCAGGCAAGTATATTCTAGTCGTATTTTAGATCTAAGAGTCTTTATTGGTAAGCTTTTTCGAGTTAAAGGAGTTTCACCAACAGATATTCTACATTAGCTCCTTATCCGTCAAGTAAACTTTCTCAAAATGTCTTGAGATGTTGGAGGGTCTTGCATTAGCTGTAACTTTAGCTAAACATTATTACTAACTTTATTTTTCAGTGGTCATGGGCTAATTTTTTCCTATTCATTTGAAAAAGGACTGACTGACATGCTCTGAAGATTTCAGCACCGCTCCTTTAGCGTATGAATGCGTATGAGAAATATATATGTCCTCATGCTATTGTATTTGAATGTGACAGAGACAGTGAGGTGAAAGAAAGAAAGAAAATGAAATAAATAAACGAGGGATGTCACAGACAGATGAATGAATGAAGTAAAAGTAACAACTTTGAATGATCATTCATAAAATTTGCTAAGGAGCGCTGCGAAATCATTGGTGGTGTTATTCACAATGCAGTGCAACTTGGCGCACTCGCTGTAACTACGGGAAATTTCCAAAACAACATTCTGTTACTGCGAGTGCGCAAAAGTACGCGGCAATATGTATACAGCCCCAGAGCAAGTCATTTTTCGCGTTGTAAAAGATTGTATATATACTAGTCTACATAACATTTACTGTTAAATGTTAGATTATCATTGATATTTCTGGTGTCGGTACATGACAATTTGTAGATTTTACAGTGTTCTTATTATAACATAATAATATTATAATAATTATATTATAATATATATAAGCTGTCGGATCACACTGATCTCATTATAACCAGAACCGCTTGCGCATGACATGGCTTGAATAAAATGCAGTTACTGGTTTGACTAGTTGAGAAATCGTTCCTTTGCGTGTTTTGTCTAATCGATGTTGGGTCTTCTGTTGTGTTTGTTATAACTTCGGAACTTCTGTTTGACCCAGCGAACAATGAAGTCTTTGCAGCAATTCAGTATGTGGACTGTTTTAGACAGGTGCCCGAAGTAATACATCATCATACCTAATGCACCATTTCGCACCTTGGCGTGCAATCGTCCATGTCAAATCCAAAGGGAACTGCACTAGAGTTGCACGCCGGGACATGTTCAGCGCGAAAAGATGTACAATCGGTTTTTATCAGTTTGTCCAGAACATGTCTTGGTGTGCAATTCTAGCGAATTCTCTTTGGGTATGATATAGAACATTGCGCTCCCAGGTGCAAAATGGTGCATTAGTTATGATGATATACTCTAATTACGTGACTATGGAGCTGCGCTGCACAGATATCATGAGCAAAAGGGCAACTGTTTTTTGTTTGAACTCGAAATCTGCTTCACAGAAAACATTGTACTTAAACAGTTAAAGGCAGCGGCGCACATTAAGACATACCAACAACATGCTTAAACAGTTAAAGCTCTTCAATCGCAACTCCACAAGAACAAGTGAAAGGGTTTTGATAAAGAAAAATTGTGATTATCCAGTTATTTCAGTTTCTTAGACTCATATGATTTAGCAGAATTCTAGAGTGACCGGGATCGACTATATGGGACTACAAATATTCCTTAAGACTTGAGAGCTTGCGCATTAACTGATGATAAGATGTCTTACCATTGTAAGAATATCTTTGGTGTAAAGACACTGAATACACCTTTAGTTGCGTTAAACACGCAGAGTTATGTAATTCTTACGATCGTATGAGATTCCATCATTATTGCGCAAGTTCTCAGATTTGTCAGGTTAACCCCAGAGTGCCCAGCTCTGATCTTTCACTGGAAGATGATGTGCTAGATTTGATGTACCCACTTGTTGGACGCTGTAATGTTGAGGATGTTGGTGCTGTGATTGATGATCCTGGTTGTGACTGCTCCTTCCACGACACCAACCTTTCAGAAACATGGAGAGACCTGTGGCCGTACGCATAATCTTTACGTTAGTTAACGCACTGCGGTAACCAATGGAAACTCCCAAAACATTAGTAGTGTTCACTGTAGTTAACGCGGTACGTTAATTAACGTATGATTTTTGCACACGACCACTGATAATAACTTTTGTCCCATTTGAAGATTTTTCAAAAATTTTATAGGCTAACTTCTCTCCTAGATGGAGATATCAGAGGAAAAAGATGATGACCTGTAAAAGACACGTGCGAAACAAACATTTAACTGTGACGAAAGTATTCAAAATGGTACGTGTAGTTCCCGTCTTCTTTACCGTCATTTAAGTCCGTTATTAAGCTTGACCTTGGCCTACATTTGCCCGCTATGGGCGGTATCTGGTTATGTTATCAGGTATAGCACCTGTCTATCTCCCTAATTCAATTTACATGTTGTGGCTAGAAGGGCATGGAAGCCAGTTGGGCGGATACCTATACCAAGGGAGATAAACATGAAAATACCAAGACCAGCTGCAGTTTTTAATTTATGCAGTTACTTCCCTTAGATTATGACACGGACGGGCACACGTTGGCGAATCTATTGAATACGTCTGGATCGGCCATATTATCCAGATCCCCTCAAAATGTGGGCCTGATAATGTCTCTTTTGGTTCATGTCCAAATTTCCACGAATGTTTATTAGCAACTTTTAAAGTAAACTTGCTCACAAACCACTGAATAAGCCTAAGCACCACTACCACCACCACCACCACAACCACAACCACCACCACCACCACCACCACCAACAACAACAACAACAACAACAACAACAACAACAACAACAACAACAAAGATGGAATAAAAACAGTACCCCAGTAAATAATTGAAGAACGAGACCGCGTTTCTTGTTTCTGAATTTTCATTTCTTGATAATCCGATTTCAGTCAAGCGCCCAGACGGATTTTTCCTAGCCGTTAAATTTAGAAGCAAATTTTGCATGGCAAATAACTTTTACATAGTTCAAATACACATACAGTACTTATCAGGAAAGTGGGAAGCGTTTATTGACATACTGCCAACTCAAAACTGTGAGAAGTCTTATTTTTTGTTTCCCTAGTGGGCAGAAAAGCGTCTTAATAATAGGGAGAAATTAAGTTTTGAACACGTATAGAAATTATAATGGACTACAAAATGGAGTTTGAATCAAAACGTAGTTGTGTATAATATGTTAGGACAGAAAGGATTTCCTAGACTTTCATCATTATGTTTTAAATAAAAAGTATCATCCCAAAGCCGCTGAGAGAAATATTGAATGATCTGGTCCGGTAGGACTGTGAGCAATTACGTTTTTACCGTGCTACGAGACTCTCTTTACTTCATTATGTGAGAGCTTGTGCATTAACGATGGGATCTCTTACATTAAGTCTGCTTGTTGAAAGCTACTGAGGGTGCATTCAGCACCGATGCCGTAGTATAATTCTTACGATGGTAAGATAATGGTTCCATATCTAACGCAGTAATCGTAATCATGCTAACGAGAAGATAAGATAAGATAAGATAAGATAAGACAAGATAAGATAAGATAAGATAACTTTATTGGTCCATATTCTGGAAAATTGTTTTGATTCAGCATCAAACAGTAATGACATTAATATATAACAAAACACACACACACACACACACACACACACACACACACAGACGCCTGCACACACGCACAGACATACACATATGACTGGAAAACAATAGTCAAAAACATAGCTTGCACAATTTGATTCAAAGGTCAGATGAAGAGGACCCCCTTGAATTTTTGTAACGTTCTGTGCGTGATCTTAGTGACAGAAGTCGTCCACTTCTTTGAGATCTGATGTAAGTGTTTAAAAATGGATGAGTGGTGTCTCCGAGTATTTTGGTAACTTTAGCCAGACAGCGATTACTACACAACTTTTTGATTGGAGGTAAAGTAACTTTAAGGATTATTTTTTCTGCTTTCTTTACTATGTTATTAAGTTTCTTTGCGTCTTTGGATGTCAAAATTTCCACCCCAGCATGTTATTCCATACAAGACAAACACCCCATCAAATGGGCAGCCAGGCAACGCACCAGCAGCGAAAGAATACCCAACGCACCGAAAGGCGTCATGGACGAATGCATTAGACTCCGTGAAAAAGTTGGACGATTGGCGAATCGGGCGGATTGAAAAGATCTATCGGAGATTGTATTTCGTTGCTATACACATTCTTTTTTTAAAAAATGGGTAAAAGAAATAAAGAGGACTGATGTGTATAGTGACCTTTTGTGTATTTTTCTACGAATTTAGGTGAAAACCGCATGTTTTTACGTTACGTAGTTCTCAAGAAATCTGTGACACAAATTTGGCTGAAGCGTTTTATTAATATAGATGTGAGTAGACTTTCCAGCACAGAATTATAAAAAAGACGAATGAGATCAATTTGAACATCAAATGAGTACAATTTCCGTATGAAATACATCCGTTGATTAGCTTTCTTGTATACTATATTGGTGTTATTATGCCAAGAAAGTTTGCTGTCGATTTTTACACCAAGAAAAAACTCTTANTCTTCCACGACACCAACCTTTCAGAAACATGGAGAGACCTGTGGCCGTACGCATAATCCTTACGTCAGTTAACGCACTGCGGTAACCAATGGAAACTCCCAAAACATTAGTAGTGTTCACTGTAGTTAACGCGGTACGTTAATTAACGTATGATTTTTGCACACGACCACTGATAATAACTTTTGTCCCATTTGAAGATTTTTCAAAAATTTTATAGGCTAACTTCTCTCCTAGATGGAGATATCAGAGGAAAAAGATGATGACCTGTAAAAGACACGTGCGAAACAAACATTTAACTGTGACGAAAGTATTCAAAATGGTACGTGTAGTTCCCGTCTTCTTTACCGTCATTTAAGTCCGTTATTAAGCTTGACCTTGGCCTACATTTGCCCGCTATGGGCGGTATCTGGTTATATTATCTGGTATAGCACCTGTCTATCTCTCAAATTCAGTTACATGTTGTGGCTAGAAGGACACGGAAGCCAGCTGGGCGGATATCTCCGTTAAGGGAGATAAACATGAAAATACCAAGATCTCCTGCAGTTTTTGATTTATGCAGTTACTTCCCGTAGATTATGACACGGACTGGCACACAATTTGGCGAATCTTTTAAATATGTCTGGATCGGCCATATTGTCCAGATCCCCTCAAAATGTAGGCCTGATATTGTCTCTTTTAAAGTAAACTTGCTCACAAACCAGTGAATAAGTCTAAGCACCACTACCACCACCACTACCACCACAACCAACACCAACAACAACAACAATAACAAAGATGGAATAAAAACAGTACCCCAGTAAATAATTGAAGAACGAGACCGCGTTTCTTGTTTCTGAATTTTCATTTCTTGATAATCCGATTTCAGTCTAGCGCCCAGACGGATTTTTCCTAGCTGTTAAATTTAGAAGCAAATTCTGCATGGCAAATAACTTTTACATAGTTCAAATACACATACTTATCAGGAAAGTTGAAAAGTGGATGAGTGGTGTCTCCGAGTATTTTGGTAACTTTAGCCAGACAACGATTACTACACAACTTTTCGATTGGAGGTAAAGTAACTTTAAGGATTTTTTCTGCTTTCTTTACTATGTTATTAAATTTCTTTGCGTCTTTGGATGCCAAAATTTCCACCCCAGAATGTTATTCCATATGTGAGTAGACTTTCCAGCACAGAATTATAAAAAAAAGACGAATGAGATCAATCTGAACATCAAATGAGTTCAATTTCCGTATGAAATACATCCGTTGATTAGCTTTCTTGTATACTATATTGGTGTTATTTTGCCAAGAGAGTTTGCTGTCGATTGTTACACCAAGCTAAAACTCTAACTCTTCCCTTTTCGTCTTTCTCTTCCTCCTGCTCCTCCTCCTTCTCCTCTTCCTCCTCTTCCTCCTCCTCCTCCTCCTCCTCTTGTGTTGATGGTAATGTTTGTTCTATAAAATGCGCAATATTTTTCGAATGACATTAACACTATAACATTAATTACAACTGTGAGCAGTCGGGAAGTGTGTCAGGGTCACGGGTGAACACTAGGTTCGCACGTGGAAGTAGTGACCGATTCGGGCAGTAGGTATTTAAGGATTAAATTGCTGTGAAGTTAGCGTCCCTGTAGTGTAGTGGTAACACGCTCGGACTTCCATGCTGAGAGACCTTGGTTCGATCCCCGGCAGGGACAGAAATTTTCTAGTATAGGTTTTTTCGGCCCTTCTTCTCAAAATTGATCACTCACAGTAATTTGGTAAAATCCATGGTGACACACTTCCTTAAAATAATATGTAACATCTGAAAAATTATCAGACTAAGCTCACCTTCCTTCCCCTTAAACATAAGAGAAAGAATACCATACTACCGTACCGGTATTGCCTTTCCACCCGGTTTACACAACAATTACTGCTGAGGCTCAAACCATATCATTTCCTAATGATGTCAAACTTATCGTGCACTTGGTAAAGGTGAAACTCGCTGTGTTCTAAAACTCGGACCCTCCGCCCACCTTTTGCCCCGGGCTCGGGGAAGATGTGACGGCCATGGCTGGCCCTGCAATTGCCAGTGAACTCTTGAAGAGGTCAGTCTTCGCCCCTGATGACCCGGCTGATCGCCTTCGGATTTTCCGACAGGGCCAGATTGTGAGGATCAAATCCATGTACGTTTTCCTGAAGGTTTTATTCATGATTACGTAAATAACAAAGTTCCAGGAACCGTTGAGGCAAAGGAGAAGATTTCTTATCATGTATAGAGTGGGGTTTAGAGTGGGCACGAGCATGCCTACATAAACGAAAAGCCATCCGTAACCACAGACAACCACATACATTCCACAAACAGCCAGCAACATTTTGGTGGTGCGAGAACCGGAAGTCTCCCTTGTTGACGTCAATTCCATTTGTTTTCGCAGAATCAGCTTAGCCTTGAAACCAATGATCAAACAACCGACGCCGACGAAGATCAACGGAACGGTGCCCTGAAGGTGAAGGACAGCAATTAAAATCTGACGGTTTATGGTTTTTTCCAAGTCATCGTTATTTCTTTTGTATATTGTGACATTAATATATTCGACAAAACTCTCCTGGAATTTGGAAAGTATTACAGTATATAAACCAACCACTAGCCAAAATGAGAAGAGAAGAATTATCGCCGCCATAGTGCGGCGAGCTGTAACAATAGTGGTTCGTTTCAGGGGAAAGAACACAGCGATGAGTCGATCAATAGTTATCAAAACCGGTAGGGTAAGCGAACAGCACTGTCCCGTTATCGATATGACGTCCAGCACACAACACCACACGATAAAGAACCAGGAGACGCCTCTGGAAAAGTAAAACCCTTGTGGAAGTCGACTCTGGTAGATGAAGTTGGGAATGTGTATGATACCTGTGAGATGTCCCGTATCTGCTACTGCCAAAGCGATCAGAAGGATGGATGAACTTCTATCCAGGCCGTGACGATACAGAACGATGATGCTCAAAATATTACCCACAATTCCCAGAACGGCTATACAAGGATTGATGACGTAATTAATGGCAAAAGTGAATCTTGCAATGAGTGCCCAGTCGTACAGATTTTCGTCACGCAGAGTGGGGTTTGTTGAAGTCTCTATATTCAGGAATATATTGTCATTATTTGACAGTCTTGAAGGGTCACTGGACGATATTTCCACACTGTCAGACATGCGGAGATTTTATATGAAAGCTTCACAAAAATAAGATGTTTCTCTCTCTCTCTTTAGTCACGACAAGACACGGTATGTTTCAAGCTCAGCTTTATTTGCTAAATTTTTCCGAAGTTATTTTTTCAGTATGTATTGTCCCTTGCAGTGGGCTGTTCTATTTGTAGACTTTCAAATAGCCCGAAAAAAATGTATTAACAATATTGAGGAACAACTGTAAGTCTTCAGCTCAAACAATCATTTCGTCTGCAGAATCTTTGTAAAGGTTATAGGGTGATCTCTGATACCGGCGACATTCCAGCAACATAGCAGAAGTGAGTAAACTGTCAGGAATCTCGTCTCCCTTATATATTACTCTTGGATGACCAATGATTAGAGATAATCATTTACTGTGAGTGGGATTGAAAACTATCAAGAATAAATTAGAAGACGATAACGTACCAATTTCCGGAATGTTTTACGAGTTTTATTAGTTTTTCCCCTTATTTTAAATGTGTTTGATTGGTTTGAATGCCTACATAAACGTAATTTGTTTCTAGTCGACCTCTCACTACCAATTTTATTCTCATTATTTTGGTACTGTAGATGAGCCCACAAGAGGTCGCCTGAGAAATTATCCGTTCGCTGAACTTACGTCTGTTTAGTCTATTTTTCAACATAATTTTATATTTCAAATAAACACTAAGACTGTTTACGATGGAAAATTAGAGATGCCAGACTCCTGGATTTGCTGAGATAGATTTTCGTCGCAATTTGTTCAAATTAATTTCAGATTTTTTAGTTGGGAGTGAAAACCTAAACTATGTATTCCTCGCTTCTACCATCTTTAATAGTGGGACTAGAGTTTAATCAATGTTGTTGGGGCAAGGAAATTTAAACTAGCAAAGCGATAAACTGATAAATTTCCTTAATGGATGTTTACAGTGTACTAATCATCCACACTTTTCTGACAACCCCATTCTCTTAAAGACCCATTTAGAGGTGCGAAGGTATTATATTATTACATTCTCTCTCCTTTTGTTTTTACTAATAGTAGTTTTTCGAAAACTAGTTTTCAACAACAAAAACTATTGTTTTATTTCACCGATAAATTTCTTTTCGTCTTCTTTGTCTTTTTGTTGGTCTCGTTGTCGTCCTCGTTAGCTTGATGTAGCTCTTGTCTATGCCTTCACTCGTGCTGATAGTCTTGTCAGTATCTTACTAGACTATATCTGATCTGTCAGGCTCATTTTTCTTTTGGATGAGGTAGGAGGAAGCGACATATCTACTATTGCTTTCCACCTGCTTTTAATGTTGTTGTGGTTAGTAATGATGGTCATGTTGCTGTTGTGTATTATGTTCTTACAACTGTTGTAATTGTTGTTGTCATTGCAAGTACTGTTCTTTCTATTATCATCCCTTCCCTCCCCTCCACTCCTATCTTCCCCTTCCCCCTCCAGTCCCCCGGGGGTCAGTCATCTAATGACAAATACTGCAGTATTCATCGCCTGTTTGTCATACTGTCGTATCTTTAAAGAGCCTCGCTTTTAAGATCTATAAATTATCTTGTATAATATTCGTGTACCTATTTTAACTTTGTTCATGTGCCTGGGTCATTAAAAGAATATTTAATTGAATACATCTGTTGGCTTTTGGTTTTGTTTATTCTTTTTGGTTAAAATCACCCCCACCCCGCCCCCACCCCCAACCCCTTACCATCTCTCTCCGGTTGGAGACAATGCCATATAGACAATGCGGGTAAATAGTGGATAGGACTATTTGAAAAATCTCTGTTTCACGAGTTTTGGGTTTTTTTGTTGTTTTTTTTTAATATTTGTATAAATCCTTTAAACTGGTTGGTAAATCCTTTATCGTGTAGCCGGCAATGTAAGTATTAGCTTCAAAACTCCAGAATAAAAGGGCTATCCTCTTTGATAGGACTGTTTGCCATACTGACGACAAATCACTGAAATTAAAATCCGTCAAAATAAGAGTTACGCCTCTAGTTCAGTGCAGGCCACTGTCTTCTTAAGTCCTTAGGTATTGCAGTAAGGGTGTACGTCCAGTATTCAAATGTACGTAAAGGCTACGGAGGTTTCGTGAATACCAGGTCTGACGCCTTACCCCCGTGAGGTTCTATGTAATCCGTCAGGTCAATAGAATGCGTTTGCAACTGGCACTGCCGTCAAATGGAACCAGGACCCACTACCTGGTCAAAACACCTTATCTAGATCAGCTATTATCTGACCACCTGTTGGCAACGGGTGAATACTTTCACCAGCTTTGGATAAAGGCCTATTTCTTTCAAAAGCGGATGGTTTATTTCGTGACAGACAGGTTAGTAACAATGTTTGAATATGGATTTTATATGTTCTTCCTGTGTGATATATTATGTTCTTTACTTATTTACCTGTTGACAGAAACAAATCATTGCCCTCTAGATAGGTCCAACTATGACACTCTCTCCGATTCAAAATCCAGCAAATAGTCCCCCTGTTCAAATTCCGTGTTGTTATTTGACTGTGTATTCTTTTTGATTCTCCTCCAAGCCTGCATCCTCTCCACCCTTCCCTACAGCATTTCTGACATTCATTTTAGGTAGCAGTCGCCTTTCTATTCCTTCTCCTCTTCTTCAGTTTAATGCTACAAAGCTAGAAGTTGATAAAACTATTCTTTTGAAACACATGCTGCAAATTCAGAGATTTCCTAATGTGACGTGTTGGTGGGGAAAAGTAGATGCTCACGATTTCGAATCTCATCTATTCGTTACGCGTTACAAGGTGTCAGTTTCTTGCACTATAGTTTTCACCTCATAAACTCGAAATTATGAGCCAGTTCCTTGAAGCTGTGGCCGAGCGGTTAAGGCGTTGGGCTCAAGATCTAAAGACCGTGGGTTCAATCACCGACCGCCGTCATGTTGTAAATGCCTTGGGAAAGCATTTTATTAACACTTTCCTGAGTCCACCCGCCTGTAAAATTGGGTACTTGGCTATAGGCAGTGGAAGATACTGTACGAATGTTAGTGATCAGCGCCAGTATATAACAGCGGCACTGTATGCTCCCCAGGGAGCTGAGAAAGTCCTAAAGTGATCAAGTCTGCTGGAGTAATAATAGTGTGAAGTCGCGTGAGCGGGCATTAGCCTGGATACGAGACTTATAACCCGCATTATTATTATTCTGATTATCAAATTCGAGTTCGTGAGATCCTGTTATATTTAAATGCTTCGCGTGGGAAACGTGAGGAACTGATAACTGAGGAGCATTACTGAAAAATTCCCAGAACGTGTATCACTAGAATTTTCCGAATCAGCCTATCAGGACAAAAAAAAAATCTCGTACTTGCCTGAGAATTACGTGCATGAGTGAGTAACGTTTATTGTTAATGATAATCAAGCGTTGTGATTGGAAAACACAGCTGCCACGTACATAAATAGTGGGCTTCGGATGGTCTATGGATTTGTTGTTGTTGTTGTTGTTGTTGTTGTTGTTGTTGTTGTTGTTGTTGTTGTTGTTTTTCCAAAATGTGAGTTGTAGACCACTGACATTTTAACGCCATTATGCGCAAAAGGAAATAGCATTATAAAATAGTAAGACACTTGTGTATATATACACAGGCACTTTGCCCCATGGCTTTGTCATGTAGTCTAACAGTGCATATCAGAGAGTTGAACGAATCATCGATAGACATGTGAATTTGGGGTCGATGTTAGCACCACTCGTGCACTCCACCGGCTCAGCTTTTTATTGCCACTATAAGACTTAAGCCTAGTGATACGGGAGCTGCAATGCTCTTACTTTGATCTATGGTTGATGAAGGTGTAGGTTTAACTCTCCACGCCCCGCGTAACCGAGGCGCTAAGGAAGGACTGGTTTGACTCAGTCGGTTGGTATCAAAGTGGTCAGTCATCCAGTGATCTGGCCAGGTACTCTCGCCCCAATGGAGCCGTAATGTTACGAAAATTAAAGATAGGTTAATTACGTGAGTTCAAGTCTATTTTTATTTAGACCCCCCAGGTCAATCACAAAACCTTTATAACAATGCATTTAAGCATAGTAGTCTAAATAAATCTCCCTCTGTCTGTCTGTCTGTCTGTCTGTCTGTCTGTCTGTCTGTCTGTCTGTCTGTCTGCCTGCCTGCCTGCCTGCCTGTCTGTCTGTCCCTCTATCTGTCTGTCTTTCTGCCTGCCTGCCTGCCTGCCTGCATGTCTGCCTGTCTGTCTGTCTGTCTGTCTGTCTGCCTGCCTGTCTGTCTGTCTGTCTGTCTGTCTGTCTGCATGCATGTCTGTCTCTCTGTCTGTCTGTCTGTCTGTCTGTCTGATTCCTGCCTGCCTGCCTGTCTGTCTGCCTGTCTGTCTGTCTGTCTGTCTGTCTGTCTGTCTGTCTGTCTGTCTGTCTGTCTGCTCACTTTGAGTGTTGCTGCCAGCTGTAGAATTTATCAGCTGTTTAATACCATTATTTTATAAGAACATCACAGAAAACCACAGAGGTTTTGTATGTACATAAAGAAGTAGATGTTTCTTATTCATGTCAGAAAGGCTCCCTGTCCGTACCCATAAAACATCAAAGTCTGTTTTAATGTCTGATGTCTGTTGTTACTGACAACCGCTCCGAGTTAAACCTGTATGATAAGAGGACAGTTAGATCAGGGGTTCACAAAATTGTCAGAGAAGGGCCCATACTCTTGAAGGCCATTTCTGCATCAAAGACATCGGTGAATGTTTTATTATAATGCATTAGGCTAATGCATCACTAGAATGTATAGACTAGACATGTACATGAAGAGAATGTTCCCTACCTCATTCACTTGTGCTCACAAAAATCTTCAAATTTAGAGTCTGCTGATCCCTGAAAACGTATGGAAACAGCTGGAAGTGAAGATTTCTAAAGACTTTTTTGAATTTGTGATATATTGGGGTCCAGAGCAATTTATTGTTACAGGGAGCGCAGCTTCTACACACAAAAAGGACGCAGTTTCCTTATTATGGCTGTGTCAGGGGGCTTTTTCGGTGCTTAAAACTTAATGCTGGAAAGAAAGTACAGAACCGCATGACTCAAGCAAACAACATCCTGTATTGCAGTGCTTTCGGATAAGCTTATGAGTTGTAAAGCACTTTGTTGCCGGTAGAGAATTCCAGAGCTGTGTTTTACACCCATGTGGAAGAACCATATTCTGGCCTGGTGACTAGTTTCCAGGAGACCCCAGACCTAGATTATGCCCTGTCTTTTAACTGAACTTCAAAGAGTTTTTAAGACGGAATGATAGTGGGTGATATTGACACACCAGTCATATCTCGCTGTTAGTTGTCATAACTAACAGCAGTGCTTTTACATTCCGGGATCATGGAAAAAAGTTGCCATTATCCAATAACTTCAGTTAGAACAATAGCACGTATAATATATCAAAAATGTTGCAGTTAAGAGGAAATTGAAATTAAACGAATTGCGATAAAATGTGTCGATCATATTTTATATCAGCAGCGAGAGGACTAGAGTTATAAACTATCAATGTCACCATGACTGATATTTTAGGCCGTAAAATTCAACTCTTGAATGGTGTGAAGATTTTGTTACACGAATAAATAACAGAAGCAAAGAGTTGTTGGTGTGTAGAGAGAGATAAGTTATTCAAATATTTGTTCTCAGTGCTATCGCGACTGTTGTGGTGCACATTTACAAGAGTTTAATATTGAACACCAATATTTTGAAGTAGCCATAGATGCTAGAAATATATTGTAGCTTGTATCGAGGAAGACTGCATACTCACATAATCATGAGGATGGAGCAGACTGAGGCCTCAAAACAATTCCATGAAGATGGATAGCCTGATGTGCCTCCCTCCCCATCCCCCCCCNNCACACACACACACACATACTCACACATTCACACACGCCTACCCCTTCCCCAATTCTCGCTCTTTGTTTAGACATTAGACAATGGCATCGTAGACTTGGAAAATATGCTTGTACTTCTGTTTTTTTTTTCCGCCTGCCCTGTTGCGCGATCAGGACGGTTAAAACTATTCATTTATGATGACCTGATAACACTTGTATCGATAGGTTTTTTTGTTTTATTTTTTTTTTGGGGGGGAT
>JAWQUT010000046.1:1911943-1924487 GCA_033807755.1 Ellobium chinense | reverse complement strand
TTCCTGATGAAGGAATTTTCAATTCCGAAAATTTGATATTTCCTTATTGTGTGCTTCTTTTTGTAATTTAAATAAAATTCTAAAGTACGACACTGGTGGACGCTATTTCATTTTATTTTGTGTGAAACAAATGATGATGAGATGACCACGATGATGATAATGATGATGATGATGATGTTGTTGTTGTATTTACCTGATGGAGGATCACTTTTAGATCCAAAATGTCATAATTATTTACATCATTATATCAGTGCATTTTAGATATTAAAGTATATTTCTTAAATTCTTCGCTGGTTTGGACAGAACTTATACATTTTGTTAATGCATTCCAAATGATGATGATGATGATGATGATGATGATGATGATGATGATGATGATGATGACGACGATTTTATTTCTACTGATGAAGGCTGTTGTCGCAACGTGTAGACTGGTTTACTCTTTAGCATTTTTAAAATTTTCATTATAGTTGATCAGATTGAAGTAGTGGTTTGAAATTTTCGCTTATTTTACAATGATGATGATGAAGATGATGATGATAATGATAATATGCAGACAAGACAGCGAAATAGTTTAAGAAAATGCAAAGTTTGGTTATGTTGTGTTCAGAGTGATGGACCTGCTGTTATGATTTTTCATGCGGGCTCAAAAATTGAAACAGATAAATCTAACAATTTTATGAGGATTTAGGGCTCTTCATGCCGGTAACAAAGTTCATAAAGAATACAACGTGAATGGACTCTGTGGAAAGATTTCCATATGTGGGCCATCCTACCAGGGACAAACAAGACTGCAAGATTTGAAAACAACCATTTTTTGTCCTCCTTGTGTATCCACCATAAGCGTCTCTATCTAATACCAGCTCTATAAAAATAATCTTTAGTGTCCTTATTGGTACGGGTCAAGGCATGTTGTAGGATGGCACACATATGGAAATCCTCCCGAATCTTTAGTTCACGAACCCTGAGTTATGATGTATGAATTTACATTATGTTTATAGCTGCTGTATGTAACTGACATTATCTGTTTTCGCTATGAAATCAGCAGTCCCTGAACTCTCTTCCATCCACCCAGCCCTTTCTCTCCTACTGTTAAACATTTAATTTCTGTAGAATGTCAATATATTTTCACTGTCCCTTACATAACTCTGGATCATTATATCTACCCACTGTATAAACATTTACTGAAACTGACCCCAGTATGTGCTCTATAACGCCAAGTAAACGTTATGGTCATAATGGACAAATTAGGTTCAGTGCAGTCTACTTCGTTTAATCACAAACGACAAAAAAAAAAAACCGAGATACGTAAATCTCGCTTTATATAAGATACAGTATTCTGCAGTATTCTGTTATCTGCAAGTTCTCATAAGGCGAAAATTTACTAAGACTGACCATAGTATGTGCTCTGTAACACTAAGTAAACATTATGGTTATAATGGACAAATTAGGTTCAGTGCAGTCTACTTCGCTCAAACACAAGCAAAAAAAAATACAAAATGCATAACTCTCTCTTTATATAAAATACAGTGTTCTACATAATTCTGTTATCTGCAAAATGTAACTTTTAGCCGAGTTGCGATAAAAAAAAAGTTTGGGATTAAGTAGAATCAACTGAATGACCTTGGCAGTTTGGCCGCTAGGGACCCCCAGTGTGGGTGCAGTCCGATGTTGTCGTCAGCAGTGAAACTGATACGGCCGCCGTCACTATTTATTTAGTGCATTGAGGGCAGGGTTGATAACATCATAAATCGAAGTTATCATGAGGCATTGCGGGGTTGAGGGGGCGGGGTTGGATGAGATGGGAAGAGAATGGGTGTGCCGGGGACCTGGGAGGGGTTGGTAGTGGTCAAAGTGANGGTTTAGAGAATAATTACTACCTGTGAGGAATGCTATGTATTCATAGTGTGGTGATGTGACTGCAGCTGCTGCTGGTGACTTTATTGGCGATATTATTGCTGGTGTACCATGTTGTCACTGTTGCTGTTCGTGTTGTTGTTGTCGTTATTCTTGTTGATGATGATGATGATGATGATGATGATAATGATGATGATGATGATGATGAATTACTAAAACTCTTACTGCGGCATTAAGGTACGAGGTGCTTTCTTCCCTTCTTTCATTTAACTTGTTCCTCCGTCGCTTCTTTCTTTCCTTTTCTCCTTTCTTTGTCTCCTCTTGTATTCAGTCTCTCAGTCCTATTGTTTTCCTCCTTCTATTCTTTCTTTTTTTTTCTTTTTCTTTCTTGTTTTCTTCCCTTTTCTTCTTCTTTTTCTCTTCGTATTCCAATATCAATATATGTAACCAACCATATACCTCGAAAACTAAGCAAAATGACCATTTTAATCCAAGCGACAATAACACGTCGGAAATTTAAAGGCGAAACACTGGCCAAAATTAAAGGCATTTTAATTTGAATTAAAGGCATTTTAATTTAAGTGACAGTAAAAGGTGCAAAATTTGAAAAGTGACGTTCATTTTGCAATTTAATATTCCCTGAATAATTGATTAATTCTGTATAAATGTACATGGAAATGTAATAAATATTTTCACGTAAAGCACTCGGTTGCTATGTGCCATATGAAGGTAATTTATTTTGACAACTCTTCATAGACCCGACAGCTATTTAAGTATATATATACACAGTTCGATCTCCTATCGATATTCAAACAGTGAGGGAGGTTTGCACAATCTCATGGCATAAGGTAGGTAAATCCAGCCTAGTATCCCCCCGTGAAAGGCAATGCCAGCCAATGCACTGAGCTTGAAAATATTATAAGGAGGTAGATGGGTTTGCTCTACAGCTTACCGCTGTTAATGCGCCTGTTTGAACAACGACCGAGAAATTTCAAGGCCCCTTTGAGGTATAAAAGGAAAAAAGAGGCATGATGGAACACTTTTCTGAAGTTGAATTCAGTCGCAAGATTCACATTAGAACACTTTTTTTTTCCGATTATCACGAGTAAAATTTTTCATGCTGCTTAGAAATTTTGCATATTGCTGGTTTACTGTCCTCCCGAAAGTTTCGATAATGAAAACCAATTTTAAAAACTTCTGATATTTAAATTTGAAAGTGGAGTTGAGGCAGTGCTTGCAGTGTCAATCACCATCTGTAGGCGGAGCATGCCTGCCAATGGTAACGATCGGACAGCACAGTTTTAATTAAGATGCCCTACGAAACTGTACTACGCTCTAGTTTTCACCATTATAATGTTAGCTCTATTCCGCTTTCCCAGCCTCTCCTCGGCCCGTCTGCCCACTGATAATTACTATGGGGGAGGGGGGAGCCAGGAAAAGGGCTTAGGGATACTATTGAAGGATAAGAATTATTATGTTACAATCGAAAGTGAGAGGACTAAATGCGGCAGGAGGGGGGGCAGGGTTGTTGTTGTTGTTGTTGTGGTTGTTGTTGTTGTTGTTTTGTTGTTATTGTTGTTTTGTTTTTGTTTGTTCCCGCTCCTGTCCAATCAGTTAGTTTTGTTGGAAGACACAGCTTTGGTTATGTCGAGGAAAGAGTGGGAGTTTATTTCAGACAAATGATGGAACAAGGGATCAGAAATGGGACGGGTGGTGGAGAGGTAGGTGAAGGTAGGTGTAGGTAGGTGTAGGTAGGTGTAGATGGGTGTAGATAGGTGTAGAAATGTCCTACTGGAAAACTGAGATGGAATCAGATTCAGCGGATATTTGGGACCAGGGTTGGGAAGAACTGAGATCATATGAACGCAGCTCGTGAACTTCAGTTCAGTTCACTTGAACTTGATCTGAGCCTAATAGCTATTTTGGATGATCTGAACTGATCTGAGTCATTTTGGGTGCTTAAACTGAATTTTAAGTTTCTACTTAAATTTCAGTTAAATCTACCTCGAAAACCAGATCTGAATGCCGATTTCTAAACCCACCGGGAACTGATCGGAACTGAAAACTATTCAATTTTCATAGAACTGAGCTAAACTTGATCGCAGTCTTTTTTCCTTTTAGTGAACCTGAAATTGATCTGACTTGTTTGGCGAACTTGCTAAACATTTAATAACGAAAGTGAGCAGGAACATTCTTCAGTAGTGGCTGAAGCAGTTAACGGAGCAGAAAATTATATTATGAGAATATCTCGAATTCCACGATGCTGGTTCCAGTAATGTGAGACGCAGTAAAACACTTAAGGGGTTATAAATTCAGAACGGCTAACCTGGATACAGGACGAAAGAATATCGGTCTCACCCCTGCCCAGTTTAGACCATCGACCTGCTAACCTCAGCGAAACACCGTGCGACACTGCTCGAGTGCTCGTCTTTGACTGCTGTCGAAGGTATTGATGTCCCTCGCTGGCACTAATCAGCTCGAGGATGTGAATGAGTGGCCGATATTGCTCTCTGGAAGAGACCTAGATGCAGGGGCGGTGGTGTGGTCCAAATTTTTGGTGGGGCTAACGGAGCTAAGTTTCTGTCAGGAGGTATGTAGGGGCAGTCATACTCATAATCATGAGCAGGATTAGTGACATAAGAACACGGCTTAGTCATTGGCAAGACTAGCGGACAGCACAGATTCGCTAAAATTAACAGTTAGGGGCTAAAACAATTTAGCCCACTAGATAGACTGGATCAACATAAATATACATCTCGGACTGTGGTAGGCGAAATTAGGTCTATCCTCGGCTACGGTATATCAGAGTTTTCGTAGGGAAGTGGAATATGCCAGTTCTTTGGCTGGGCTGCTTTTCAGCCAGCCCCTAAGTCTATCTGAACATCGCGGAAATATCAATAGCTTGTTTGTCAAATTTTGTGGGTAGATCAAGAAATGCTCCGTAGCTGTGTGCATAATATACTTCATTGTAAGCAGTATTTCTGATGGGAGTTTATATTTTTAAAAAATGCTACGTGTGGGGTTAAAACAGTGATGAGGCATAGCCCCACTAGCCCTTAATGGAGCACTCGCCGCTGCCTGGTTGGTGCCTATCCAGGCTGTTGACAGAGTGTCTTAGACACCGACGCAGGCTGTTTTTTACACTCGACGACGGCTCGACTAGTTGACACAGACCACGGGCTGAGAGCTGAGGGCGAAAGGAAAACATCTCTGTAGTAGTGAAAGAGAAGTCTGTTTCACTATGATTTCATGGTCATGTTTAACGTGAAAGTGGTGCAAGTTGATGACACTGAAACATAAATAATAAAACAGTTTCGTTGTGACTTCATTATATGCTTAGAATGAAAGAGCTACACTTCGATGACACAGCAAGGTACACGATAAGACAATTTCGCAGTGATTCCGTGACATGCTTTTGATAGCCTGAACTGACTTTCTTTTTTTGTTTTCAGTGGATCCAGGGGGAGTAACTCTTTTGAATTATCTGCCCATTGAACGTGGAGTTGTCTCGATCACCGGATTTCATTTCAATTGTTGAGCCAATCTAATATGGGTGATTGCAACAATACGGTTTTTGCCCGCATTGTTCACTGGTCTTTTATGACCACTGGAAGGAAGAATATCGTGTAGATTTGAAAGGATTCCTTCCGCGGTGCCAGTGCGTGAAAAGATACGGATTAGTGCGATAAGCTGAAGTATGGGCTTTTGAAGACTAATACTGCAGTGTATGTTCGGCCGTGGTCTAGACTAGCTAACGTTTATATCTGGCACTGACGACGATGATACTGACAGGGTAAGACTGTTGCTGTAGATCTAGTGCGATATCTGCGGTTGTGTGGTGACATTGTTGATGCTGCTGCTTTTACTGTGGCTATATTAACGCCTTGTTCCCTTCCTATTCGTTACCTTTCTATATCTTTCTCTTTGTCTTTTCCTGCCCAAACTACTTGTACATATCACCAATGTATTCATTTGTTTTGATATAGACTAGAAGACCTTATTTCATATGATATTAGAGAGATTATGTTTTAACCATGGCATATTTAACAGTACTGACCCCTATGCGCATACGAACATGACGTTTTATCATTTTCTCATTCTCTCTCCACACGATATCTCGCGCCAATACGGCCGTTGAAGCCAATAAAGTTATGAAATTATAATTTTTCTTTCAATAGAGTGCACCGACCTTAGATACCAATACGAATGATATAACGGTTTGTCTGTTTGCTTCTATGATGTGATACTGCCTGCATGTACCATTTCACATACAGCTACCAACTTGTAAATGAAATGAGAACGGGACAGTGTTTTAACCATTAAAGAACAGAAAATGTGAAATTATTGTACACGTTTACGAGTACATACAACTCACAATATTTCGTGTACATGGTATAAACATTCATCATCTTAGACGAAAACTACAGCAGTAAAGAAACTGCAGTAAATCTAAGAACAGGAATGTAAAAGAGCAAGCAGGTAGAAAGCTTTACAAAATCACGGCACAATACGAAGGACACTCATCATCTTAGCCGTTTAATTTGAATATGCCAAAGCGTGCATTCATCACCGGTGTTTTAGGAATATTGATCATACTAGGAAGAATTGCTTTTCCACCATTTTCGTAATCATTTGTTTCAGTTATTGATGGTCACTGGTATCATTTTTTGGACAACACCGATCATCTCAGCATATGCATCATAAAACATTGTTGTTTATATGGTTCTGAAATATGTATGAATGAATGCACTGCAGGGTAATCCCAAGATATGTTCTGCAGTATTGGACAACAATGTCACCATCAGTTACTCCAGTTACTCTGATCATAATTATATTGAATGTGATGAGACTAAAAGTTACATAACAGCTGTGTTGAATCGTCAGCAAATTCTTATATATGCTTCCGAAAGATAGTTACTGTGAAAACTGGCGTATATTTACCACAGGATTGTATGAGGCAACGGTTTTCAAAGACCTACTACGGGCGCTGCCCCTTAAAGGATTCAAGGAGCTTAATGTTAATAGAGGAGCCCTGCAGTATTTTTTTACCCAGGGCTTCGCAGTATGTTAAGCACATCCCGGCTGTAAGCGTGTCAAAAAGCGATGTCTGTATGTTTCATTTAAAAGCTAATTAGAAAGAAAGCACTGGCTTATCACTGTCAGTATTATTATAAAAGTGTGTCTAAGTTTACACTTGCCAGTTACATTAATTTTCTCTTTTACAATTCAAACTCTTCATTGTGTTCCAGGCTAATTACAGGGAGTGCAAGGGACAGTATGTAGTAAGGGCTTTAAACAAAGCATGTTCCTATGCGACCAAATTTTGGTCCGTGTTTCCATTGTGTGAAGGGTATCTGACGAACGAATTGGATCATTATTTATGCTCGCATACAGGGGCGAGTCTCATCATTTATGTATGGAGAAATGAGAAGTGTCAGACTGTCAGCGTCAGGGGCGGATCCATCCAGCAAAAACACACAAGGGGANGGGGGGGGGGGGGGGGAAGGGTAACTCTGCGTTGCTGATCTCTGTCCCCAAGTACCGGATAAGCAAAGTGCAACTTTAAATTTCATAATAATACTTAAGAATATACTCTACTCCTGCCTCTCTCCCCCCCCCCCCNNCGCCTTCTTTTCATATCATTTCTGTATGTTTCAAGGAAATATAATATACGGCTGTGGGATGAACAGGTTGTTAGAACTACCGATACCGACAGATGAATGGTGAAATGTATAAGTAGCATTTTAGAGCATTAATTGTGAAAAAATTTCGATGAGGGGATGAAGGGTGGGGTGAACCTCCCTTGGATCCGCCAATGAGCGCCATGCTTGTCTCCATGTTGTACACTGTTGCTATGTGATTAGCCTGACTGGTTGTCTTGGAACAGTGGCTGAATCCGGTTAATGGCAACTCCAAGTAAGAAGGAAAAGATTACATGTAAGCGAAGGATGCAATCAAGATATAACTATGTTCCGATGAAGCAAGGTGCGATTAAGCAGAAAATACTGTGTTGGGAGTTGCGTCAAAGAGCTAGGGGAGGGGCTAGTTTTGAACATGGCTGTTCATTTCATTTTTTTATGGAGATAATGGGCTGAACTGAGTGTATAGGTGACTGGTTAGCTTGGTTAGTTGATAGACCTACAAGGCGATTGACCGGGTGGCCGGGTAGTTTTTGTTATTTTTTTACCTCTCTCTATCTCTCTCTCTCTCTCTTTCCCTCTCTCCCTCCCTCTTCTCTCCCTTCTCTTCCTCTTTCTCTCGTCTCTCCCTCTCTCTTTCTCTTATCCATTTCATATTATTCCTAGTTTCTTTCTTTCTTTTTCGCATTTCTAAGCATCTCACGATTTCTTTGAAATAATTCCTCTCTCTTTCTCTCCCCCTGTTTCTCTCTCTCTCTCTCTCTCTCTCTCTCTCTCTCTCTCTCTCTCTCTCTCTCTCTCTCTTTCTCTCTCGTTTTCTTTCTTTTTTTCTTTCTTCCTTTCTTTCTTTCTTTCTTTCTTTCTTTCTTTCTTTCTTTCTTTCTTTCTTTCTTTTCCTTTTTGTCTTTGATTTTTTTATCTGTGACAAGCAGAGACCACATAATATATTCAGTACCATTCTGCCATAATCTACGCAACAAACTGACTCCGTGACTCTTTAAACAAAAGTCTTCACACCCGATACAGTCTAACGTCTCAAGCGGGCACTTGACCAACTGATAAGAACATCCGCCCGGAAATAATAGTCAGGTGAAAAATATATGGAGATGCCCTCGTACAAATGTGTTACTCTCAGTATCTTCTCGTTTCAGATAACTCAAGTCGCACTACTCTCTGGGCCAGGGGCTTCAGTACAACTTCTTTTCCGTTTTATTCTGGATAAAACCCGATTGCAGCGTCAGTAGGGAGTAAGGGAAGAGAATCGATTCCTCTGCAAGGAAAAGCTACCAAATCTGTTTTTGACCATCGCAAAAAGGAAGTTGTTCACATGCCAACAGCGTTTCCCTTGTGACATCTTGAAAAGCAATGCTATGAAAAGATCTTCGCGGAGTGATCTGACGACAAAGGTAAACAAACTACAAGTGAAATAAGTCTCTCTACGATGGACTAAGCATAACGGACAACAAAGCGCAAGAAACTGAACAGACACAAGTGCCTTAGTAATTCGGATTTGGAGATTGTAGAATCAACAAACAAAGCATCATGGTGAGAGAACGAGGTAAGTCCGAATTCTTTTTCTACTGAACTCACACAAAATGCATTATACTGGGCCGTGAGGATCCGAGAATGAAAACCTAAAGTATGTGGTATTCAAGTTTGATATTGGGTGGCTCAAACAAAACAGTCTGCACCAAAGCCAATGTCCAGTAAATTTAAAAGAGGTTTCAAGGAAATGGGTTGAAATTTTGCTGCACATTAACAGATATAAAAAAAAATTATATATATTGGAAATACTGCAAATATCATTCACTGAACTTTTATAGTTTTATGACTGTGACAACCTTTTTCAAGAAATGTCAGAATTGACCTCCAGAAGAAATGTGTCAGAAGCACATGGGGGTGACGGAGTTAGGAGGGGAGGGGAGAGGGGTATCTGAATCTGATATTAATAGTTATTTAATTTAATTGCACATCACACAGTGTAAATTCTTCTGTTTCCCTTGAAGGTACTGTTGTACTGTTTNGTACTATTTCCTCCTTCTCTTTCTCCCCCCGCCCCTCTCCGCCATTCTTTCTAGAGTTTGCGTTGGTTTTCCGCCACACCGTGAAACATTTGCTTTCGGCCACAAATTTATTAAGGATTTTCACTTTTTGTAATCATACAAGAGTCGATGCCTTTCCCTTCCTTTGTCTGTCGTAATTAATTCCATTTCGGAGACAGAGTGAATAACAATCTTTCCACAAAGATGAAAAGTTCTAAATTTTATATCATACATACATGTGTTATTAAAAGGCCTAACATCAGTCATACACTTTCTGTTTTCGTATTTACCACACATAGATCTAGTTTTTGTTGTTGTTTTTTTTTCATTATCAGAGTGCAGACAAGCTCTCACGGTCTGCAGTGCACAATGAACACTTTCTCTTTTTAATGACAAGTAATTAACATTTTTTTCTTTAATAAAAGTGCTTCGGTTTTTATACCACAACAATGAGAGTCGTTCAACTCAACTCACACTATGCTAATACTGTAAACCCTGATTACATCTAAAGTGTAGTTCACCGGGTTATTAGAGGTATTGATACAGGAGGGACTAAAAAAAGGTGTGGTCGAAAACAAACGCGAATTGGTTCCGTGTGAAAAAAAGCAATACAACCATTCAAGAATAACATCTCCCCAGGTGGCAAAACCGGCAATATAACATTTAACCCTCAAATGCCCAGGGTATCAGATCTGATACATTTCGTGGAACAAAGAAAAAGCAAACTAAGATAATTTCCATGCTTGTTCCAGCATAGTGGACCCAAACATGATCCAAACACTGGAGCTCAGAATTTTTGTGTCATTGAAAAGAAGGCTGGGCACTAGAGGGTTAAATCAATCTGTATTACATTTAAAGTGCCGTTCCGCTGATAGGAAACATTCTAGCACATGTCATTTAATTCCGTCACAATGTTGTTGCATTTGGCATTTTCCTGTGTTATACTTCCCTTTTTTTATCAGTGTCCTACTTTTGTGGGTTAGTGTTGCTGTTACCACCCGCCTGTGTGCGTAACTGAAGGCACACTGAAAATATTCGCTTGTTGATGCTTAGTAAGTCAGTGTGCTTTGAACATGGAGCAAGTTCTCGACTCAAAGACGGAAATATCCTAGTCGCTCCTCTTTGACCCTTTACCTGATTCGCGACTGAAGGATGGAGACCTTCCCGCCACCCTTCTTTGTCACCTTCGGAAAATCCACAGTCACAAGAGGGAGAGAAGAGGTGTCAGCCTGAGACACATTCATTGATTCCTCTCTTCTTTTCTTAGTATCATTATTATCATTACATTACTATCTTTTCCCTCCTCCTAAGTGATGATTGCCTGAACAGGACGGTTTGCTTTAACTCTTATAATGCTGAGTCTCTATATAGGCGAGTGCTAGACCACAGCACTGCATTAGAGCATGTTATTGCTTCACTATAATTATTATTATTGTCCGCTAACTGCTCTAATACCAGCCGAGCCAGTGCGTCATTCGCGTCTCTCGGCTGGGCAGGGCGTGACGAGATACACTGACATTTGCTTCACGCATATATGATAATTACAGCGACTAAATCCGACTCTCGTGCCTCAAGGGTTAAGGAATTATGCATCAACCTCAGGCAAAAAATACGTTCCCACTTATCTGTAAATGAAGATATTGTAAACACCTTCCTGCCCCTTTGTACCTTCGCCCCTTTCCCCTTCCGCGAACGTACAGTATATATTATAATCCACATTGATTTACAGCGCCATATTCCTCAAAATTGAGATCTGAATAAAAATAAGTTCGCATACAATCTTCTTATTAACGTGGAAAGAACTAAACTTGTCCAACTCTTCTAGAACTGTCTACGACTTAGCCTAACGTTCATTTATCTTTCAAATTAATTTCAATAATGTCATCTGAACAGATTTCAAATTTCGAACAACACGATATTAAAATCATTCATTGCATGTGATCTAATTTATGATATCCGACGTAAACGTCAACGCAAACCGTGGACGATATAAGCCCTTCAATTCTCCTGTCCTGTCCTAATAGTGACCACTGTCTATATAATCCCAGCCTGTGTAATAGGCTCTGGTACTTGTAATTTACCAGACAAATAAGCCCTCCCTTCACGGACCGGTGATAATACGGAAACGAATTAGCTGGGTACATAAAGCGACAGGGACCTCCTCCAAGGCCTTGAAAAGTGTTTAGAGCCTTAACGCCTTAGTGAAAAGACATAGTGTCTGGTACAGTTTTGGACCGGTTTGGAGAAAGGATCAGAGCTGTGGTTCTCAAATTTGGTAAACCTTAGAATCACAGGTACCCTCGAGGGAGAGGAGAGGACCTGGACTGAAGTGTGTATAAGACAGTAATTAATTTTTGTCTGATATTGAAATAGCCAAGGCAAATTCCCAACTTACTTAAACTTAAGTTTGACCAAAAGAACAACAAAGTTTTGAGGCATTAATGGGCTGAAAATATGATGAGACCATGCAATATTTAAAATGATGCTCAAAAGATACATTTCCAAACTATCAAGTTCTGTTAGCAGAAGACAGTGTTGTTCAAACTTGAGGGAAATATTTTTTCACGTGTTCTGAGAAACCAGTCGGTTAAACATTTCTAGTTCGTAACATATGAACCATCAACATTAATATATATCGTGCATAAACTTTCATGCCAAAAATATTGGCCCATCAGAGGCTTAGCAACGATCACGAAATGTTTCTTCCTGTCACTTGATCTGCTAATTGGCTCACTGTTTCTAGAAATTGTATGCCCGCTTAATTAAAATTCCCTGTTAGGCTGCACCGTTTCCGGTACCAGACTTAATACGTTTGATTTCCAATAGTGCAACTAGAGTGACGCTCACATGGCGGCGTTGTAATGCTAGTGGTAAATCCTAGCTCTCTGCAGCTTAAAGTCTTGCTTTCTCCGGTCCTCATTTATGCTCCCTCTTCTAACGTTTTCCTCCTCTCCTCACTTTCTCCTCCTCTCCTCACTTTCTCCTCCTCTCCTCACTTTCTCCTCC
>JAWQUT010000046.1:1882302-1899645 GCA_033807755.1 Ellobium chinense | reverse complement strand
CCCCCCCCCCATCTTCCACAATCTCATCTATTCTGAATTTGCCCCTGAAAGAGACGCCCCTCTAGTCACCACACAACATTATGTAATCTACACCTCAAAATACTCCTTTGGAAAGTTACAGGATTCGAGAAAGTGATAAATTTTGTTCTGTGCATCAATGCTTGTTAAAGGCATGATAAATAATAATAAATTAATACCATTTATGTTATAATAATGATAGCAATAAAATCAGAAGAAGAAGAAGAAAGCAGAAATTAAATGATCTGATCAAAATCAGAATCCCCAAGCTGACAACTTTCAGCCATTTCTCCCCAAAAGGGTGTCAGCCACATATTTTTTTAAAAAGCAACAGAAGCACTATTAGTTATTATCCAGATGTCTCGACACCCTATCATCAACAGAAGACATATGCCCTTAAAACGCAGCGATTAGCTCGTGGCAACACATGCGGAGCCAGCTAACTCAGCTGCCAAAGACACGCCTGAGAGAAACAGTGTGGTTCACATGGAGATTTGAGGGTTTTCTGTCGATTTTTTATTCTGTGGTGCCAGCCATCAGCGACAAAATTGGTCATGTATACAGATCGTATTTATTTATCGTTTTATTCATAGCCTTCGCCACTCCCAGTTCTGAAATGAAAGCATTGAGAAAGCTTTTTAGATCATCATTATTATACATTATGATATAGCAATATCAATATTCGTATGCAACTTCCAATTACGGCACCTTTTCTGACGCTTTTTCTTTGTTTTATAAATCATAGCTATGCAAACAAAAGACGTCACAATTAGCGCTTTTTCAGCGGGTCATTCCTTTAACACAAGAAGTTCTTTGGTAGCTGAATAAGTCTGCTGAACGTTGCATTGCATTTATTTATTTATCTGCTATTTCATTCGTCCATTTCTTTATTCATTCTTTTTAATGATTTAATTACTGCATTACACATTTTTATGTTCATGTAGTTTATTTATTATTATACATAGTTTGAATTTATTTTCTTATTTACGTAATATATCACTGCCTATCAAAACACAGCATTTGGCAATAGAATTGTAAAGCTGTCACAACCAAGCCTGAGCTAATACCAAAGTAAACATTTTCATCTACAACAAGGACAAACATTTGAATATGATGCATAAGAGAGTATCAAAAAATCAGTGCAAACGAAGCATAGATTAACTGATATCCAACTTCAAAATTCCGAATCAGTTATATTCATCCTTCAGGATCATTAAGTTTTACTATCAGCCTTAATCTTAAAAATAAGTATTAAAAATCGGCAATACATTAACAACTGCATTCATCGTCAACCACAAACATTTCAAAACATTTCTATTTTCCTAAATTATCTCAACAAAAATTTATTACCATCGGGGCATTATAACTAGGTTTTTAAAAAAAATCAATCACTGGAACGTGACCTAGATTTAGAAATCGGTTCAACGTGTAACCACAAGTCTCTATGACTGTTGCAGTACAGTATTAGTTCTTACAGTGTTACAGTAAAATTTGTTGACTACCACCCACAGATACCACCTACGCTGGTCCAGGCCCGTACTATCTGGAGAGCGGGATGTCCAACAAAGGAAGAGTCAACAATGCTGGATTTACCTTACATGGAAGGCCTAAAAGATCTATGTTTGGTAAGTACTTAGCAGTGATGCCACAAGTGGTGTATATTTATGAGTTTATTTTGTCTTGTGGCCTATGCTTGTCATGAAAATTAAATCAGTGTATGAAGCAGTGAACTTTTACAATGCCATGTTATATTATACATCACATTCATAATACATATAAATAGAATAATAAGTGTCAAATGTGTGGTGTGTGTGGGTGTGTGTGTGTGTGTGTGTGTGTCTAAGTCTGTGTCTGTATATATATATGTATGTGTGTGTGTGTGTGTGTGTGTGTGTGTGTGTGTGTGTGTGTGTGTGTGTGTGTTTCAGTAACAATACTTGCACAGTATTCTAGTTGAAATGTTGAAATATATAATAAAATCACTGCATATTAGATTTCCTCACCTTCTTGTTGATTCAATATTATTCTAAGGGAAAATCTAAAAGATCTATGTTTGTTAGGTGGCATGGCGTATCCAGTCACTTTAATATGGTATTACAGTCGGCTTCGCATAATTGCAACTTCTTAGTAGCATTTTGTTATGAGGAAAATGTTGCGACAGAGACAAAGTTGCGATTTTCAGTTAAGCGGAGTAGACTGTATCTAGAAGTGTCAAACGTTGTTAAACGCAATTTCGGACAAAGTGGCTTGCCCTTATAAATAAAATTGACTTTTTTGACCCTGCTCGTTGTTTGTTTTCTCGTGTCTTTCTCAGAGATCGCCGCTGCCAGTTCTCCCGGGCCAGCGTACAGTGTGAACGACTCTATGACTCAAAAAAGGACCCCCGCCTTCAGCTTTGGTTCCCCCCACAAGTCCACGTACAAGTCCGACGGTCCTGGCCCTAACTCCTACCCTGCCTCATCAGACTGGGGAAAAAACACAAAAGGTGCCATCATTGGAAGCAGAAGCTCTGGTTCAAAGGTATTCAGTGGATGAAAACTACATCATCAGTATTATTATTTTATCATCATCATCATCATCAGCAGCAGCAGCAGCAGCAGCAGCAGCAGCAGCAGCATCGTCATCAGCATCATCGTTGTTAGCATCGTCATCATCATCATCATTTAAAACTGAGAAAAATTAAAAGCACAACCTTAATTTAAGGAATTTATTTTAAAAATCTAGTTAAGAAATAAGACCGAAAATTACCTCTAAACTAATCGGCTCTAAAGCCTTTATCAATAGAATGAAACAAGAATCATCATCATCATCATCATCATCATTTGAGACAAGAATTTAAGCATCAAAAATTTCCGTCCAAACCAACAACGTTGCATTTAAGAACTTAAGAAAGTGCACTTTGATACTTAAAATACTCTGATTACAAAAAAGATATTATGAAGTAGATACGAATTTTCGGATTAAAATACATCCTTCCTCAGAGCAAGCACATAATGAAATCATCACCATCATTGTAAAATAAGCGAAAATTTTAATAAACTTCTTAAATCCGACCACTTTAATGAAAATTTAATAAACGCTAAATAGTAAAACAGTCTAAACGTTTTGGCATAAACCTTCCTCAGTAGACATGAAATGAATGAAGGAATGAATGAAATCTTTATGAACGCAGCCATAGAAAGAAGGTAAAAAGTTTAAAAAGGTGTATAGATAGGGGAACTAGAATGAACTAGAAATCATCAACATCAGCAGCAGCAGCAGCAGCAGCAGCAGCAACAGCAGCAGCAACAGCAGCAGCACTTGTAAAAAATATATATTAAAATAGTAAACCTGCAGTAGACGTTTTTATCACATGGAATAAGACCAGCATTGTGTCTGGTTAAAAAATATTTTGGCTTATACCTTCGACAGTTAACACTTACAATATCAGTTATCATTATCGACATCATCTTTAACAGAATTATCATTATTGTCAACATCAAAATCCATGTTATCAGTGTTTGGAATACGGCTGGAAAGTCTATATGTACATCCATCACAAACTTTCTCTTGGTTTCTTTTTCTTTTGTATTACCTTCTTCCACCTCCTCCTTATCCCTCTCCTCTTCCTCTTCTCCACTCCCCCCCTCCCCCAAATCTTCTTTACTTGCTTTTTCTCTCCCTTCTTCCTCCTCCTCTTCTTCATTTTCCTCCTCTTCATCTGCTCTTTCTTTACTTTCTTCTCTCCCTCCTCTTCTTCTCGTCCTCTTTCCCTTTCTGAAAATCTACTAGTACTAGACGTAGTCAAGACAAAATTCCTCAGGCTCTAAAGTCGAGGACGAAAAAGCTGGCGTCTCTTCTCTTTTTTGTGTGTCTTGACACGGTTTATTTTAGTGTCTTGAAAGATGACACATCATTTGTAGCATGAAATAACATCAACGCTGAGCCTAACCCGTATTCTTTCTATTCTATTTACTAATTTTTAACTTTCATTATTTCCTCCATTAGGGCTATGCCTATGACTACACAAAGGCGCCTGGCCCAGGGCACTACGGCAACCCTTATGAAAATAAGTCTAGGGGCCCCGCTTTCACGATAGGCCAGAGGTATAAAGGGCCCTCCGCCAAATTCGTCACGCCGGGCCCCAATTCGTACAACGTCAGCCACGGCCTATACAACACAAGCCCGAGTTCTCCCAGATTTAGCATGGGTGTACGTCATCACGAAGAAGTCATTACAATGGCTGACGTCAGCGATTAACTATTTTAGCTCTAGGTTTTTCTTGTATAATATGCAATACATGTAATAGATTTTTTTAAAGTATGATATTGCACTTTAATTGGATGCGTATGAAAGGGGGTTGTCTAAGTGATGCTTATAGTGGAAAGTATCTCAGATTCCATTTTTCAAAACCTGCAACAGTAATCTGGAACCACGAAGACCATTGGCGTAGATCTGGATTGAATTGGTTTTCTAAGAGGTATGTTATCTTAAATCTTTTAAGGAGGTTCAGTAGGGTCTATTGTAAATAAATTAATATCTAACTTTCTCTTACACGAGTTTGAGACAAGAAATCTGGTGTGTCTTTTTGCCCAACATGGAGACTATCAAACACAAAGAAAAGATAAATTCATCATAGATGATTTCTATACGACCTTCATTCATGAATTTTTGATCTTGACAATTTTCAGTTGAGTAATGTGGACCAATCTCAAGCAGCTCATTGTTTTTTTAAGATAATAATTAATTTCGTATCGCCAGATTTCATACCATCTCATTAAAATTTTATATTTTAAAAGATATGAAGAGATCTGGGAAGATAACTGTGCTGGTATATCGGGCCGTTTTTTTGATAAATGGAGTTGTTTCCCTTCCAAGACCATTTTCTTCGAAGACCATTTTCCTGAGCAATACAATGTTTGATGACGAAAATAGCGGTTCTGCTCACCAGGGAAAAAAAAGAAAACACTTCACAAAATACGAATTTTGGGAAACGACCTCTTTATTTGTGCCTAATCATACCATAACGATGATTCAGATGTATCAGCATTTCAACATTTAGTAGATATAACGAGAAACACACACGTTTCGCCTGTTAAACTATAGAAGGAAAATAACTTCATGATCAGCAGGTTGTCGATTCAGTATGGTTACAAAGTTTGTTGTTGTACTTTTGTGTGCAAGGTTGTTATACCATATGTCAGCGAAAGTTGAATTCTTCGTTTGCCATGAAATATTTAGCCTTTCATTATTCTGCAAAAGATTCTTCCTTTTTTCTTTCTGCACTAGTTCATGTCTGGTACACCAGTATTACTGTACCTGCCCGTGTAATACAGTTTTCTCCTTATTACTGTAATCTGACTGTCTGCTTGTGGTCATGTTGTTGACTGGTTGAGTGTTTTCTTTTCAAACTGTTTTATCATCCCTGACTTTAAATCGGTATACTTTCGAGGGTAAAAGTGCCTTTTTAGAAGAAAGAATATAGCAACAGGTTTTGCCGGTCTGAATTTTCGTTTCGCTAAGCAAGGGAGGCAACGCTGTATAAATAGTCTTTTTTTTTTTTTTGCAAGAATCTAATTTTCGCGGATTTGGCGAACTAGGCTTGACTTACAAATACGAAAGAAAGGTTCCTTTTGAATTTATCATTAAGCCAAAATGCGTGTAATAACAGCGTATAGAAAGTACAACACCTTTGTCGTCGCTTGGCTTGATCAGTTTGTCTTTGGTGATGGCCTGGATTTTAATTCATGGAGTGTTTCTTCTTCACGAGTGCAGGCTATCTTCATGAGAAGAAGAAAAAGACGACAAGAAAAGATAAGCCAAATATTTGTTATCAGCTGTTCTTTAACGTCACCCTGAATTACTCAAGACGTTTACAGCCATACGACATGCAGGAACCACACGCTCGCGAATAGATCCTCGCAAAAAAAATTCCATTTATACAGTCTGCAAACACTATCGTAAGGTAGTGTCTCCTCTTACTTATATTTCGCGTGACTAGTAATTTCTGCTATAGATCTACGTGATGAGTCTGTAGATTCTTTTGCCCACGCTGAGAGCAAATAATATCTTAAGGGGGCCCAGCCTTTTGCGATGTCCACTATCTCTGCCTTGTTCACTACAGATCCAATATTATTTTATGGTTTAAGATAACACCAGTTGTTTGGTCACCGCGGGTACGCGAAATAGGCCGTCCTTTAATTCTGTGGGCGGTCCCTCGGATATTCTAAGCATCGGAAGTATCGGTCTCAAGCAAGCCAAGATGGCTGTGGCTAATGCGGAAGAGCTAGGAAATAGTGCACTGACCTGTGAGTGGTGTTTGCTATAGTTATATCTGTGCCCCAGTCATGAACATAATTATATACCTCGTGATTCTTGCCTCATCCTCCGCATCCACACAAGAACGTTGCCAAAAAAGGTCCACTATAAAATTTAAAACCGGAGATGATGGCCAACATTTAAGCGAGCTCCAAATTCGGTGTGCCCAAAGATTCCACTAACTCTAGAGGGTGAGCACACTTCACCGCCGCGACTAACGCGCAACAACCAAAAATGCATCCCAATTGTCAGGACTGGGGGTGTGGGATGTGTTAATAAATTTCTTAGGCACCGTCCACATTGGAAATAATTATGTTAAGGATCTGTATGGAAAAATGTCCAGTTTCTCTCACGTTTGAATACGAGAAAATGAAGTGCAGGTTATCTTTCTAACATCTTATGGCTGACTTGTGAGTGAGTCTAGAAACCACTATACACAGAGATCCCGAAGGCAGCAGTTTCAGGTTTACTGGAAGGCAGGGACACTATAAGTTTCAAGTGTGAATTAGTTCTAATCTCACAAACTTATTTGGCCTCACATATCATGACACAACACTGCAGGTTATGTAGTAAAGATTCCCGCTGACAGAGTCGAACCCCAACCTTCGGTTCTCACTCTCACTGTCCTGACCACTGGGCTACGAAGTCCGTGTAATAAAGGTTTGAATAACTTACCCAAAACAATTTCAGTCGTTATGTCTTCGGTACTAAAATTTCTTCTACGTGAAGAACATTCCATTCTGATGTGCCAAAATTCATTTATTTTGTATTTTTTTACATTCTTGAGAGTTAATGTTTTGTTTCTTTTCTTTTATGTGATATCTGCAAGTATTAAAATAAAGCATAATATTTGTCCTTTTTCTGTTTTATATATACGAATATATCTTTGCAAATACTGAGCTAAAGCATGTTACTGTCTCAATAAAGAATATATGTTGAGCATTACTCCATTGTCATATTACATTTCACCGTATTATAATATAAGTTTTCTGGTTTATCCATTTCCATATTTTATTTTGTGATGAAACAAACCCAGTTGGATCTACGCAAGGAACTTAACTGTTTTTTGACTTTTCAGTATTCCTTCCATTGTGCCAGTACTACGGAGTAAAATCACGTGTTATCTTCAAAGAGTTGCCATTTCACATAACTCTTAAAACGTTGAATACGTCATGTTGCTACTAGGTCTATATTTTGTGTTAGTTCTGACTGAATTGTACTAAATTTTTGTCATAACAAAATTTAGCCACAAAAATGTGAAGTCTGGTCATCCCAATCTATTCTGTTATTTGTAACGAGAGTGAAGGCGGGCGGGCAGAGAAAGGTGCAGACGAAGACAGTTACTAACACAACACACAACGTTTCTTTCACCCTCTTTTGTAAAGGGACACAAGTGGGTTTGGCTCTTTCTTGCTGTTCACTGTTACTTGTCAGTTCTTATGATGCGATATTCGGTCATTTGAAGGAAGATATTCTGTACCCTGTAAAGCTGCATACTTATCACTTTACTCTCCTATCAAAACGTTCTTAACTCCGTTACAAATTTACAGTTGTATTTGGACGCTCCCTCATTTCAGGCTACTCTCTCTCTCTCTCTCTCTCTCTCTCTCTCTCTCTCTCTCTCTTTCTCTCTCTCTCTCTCGCTCTCTCTCTCTTTCTCTCTCTCTCTGTCTCTCTCTCTCTTTCTCTTGCCTCTCTCTCTCTCTCTCTCTCTCTCTCTCTCTCTCTCTCATCTTCGGTAGGTTCTCATCGACCCTGGTTGTTTCGAAAAGTAGATAAAATGAGACGTTGAGACAATTAGTGCCAAATTAGGTTAATCTGGCCGTGTTTATGCTTAATAAAAAAAATAAACAACAATTACATATTCTCAAAAACCATCCATAAATCAATCCATTTTCCTTTTACAAGCTTTACAAGAGGTGAACGCCTGAAATTGTAGATTGTTTTCAAACATTACAAATATCATAAAGTGTTTTCAGAGGGATGATAAATGGCAACTCATTTATTGTTGTTTTCAGCATAGTCTGTGATAAACTCGTTTACTGAAAATATTTGAATATAAATAAATACTGTAATAATAATATGTTCTTGTATAGTTGTCAAAGAGATTGGCGTTTTCGAGAAATCAGTACGACTGTGTTAAACGATTTAAATTATATTATTTTGCCTTATGTGTCTTCTATGTTTTGATTAAATTTTTCTTTAATTTTGTGTGTAAATATTATCAAATTAAACAATTTCAACCTTTTCTTCTGCTATTTTTTTGTTTGTTGGTCATTTCTATGTATTTTCTCTCCAAGAAATAATCTGAAAATTCCGACGATGTGGTTGAAAGTATTTTGCTATATTATATAGTGATATTAGTGGTAGTAGTAGTGATGATGATGATGTTGGTGGTGGTGTCGGTGATGGTGGTGACTATAATAATGGTGACAATAACAGTGATAGAGTTTCTGCTGTTGGGGGCGCTGTTGTGGTCGCAAAATTACTGTCGTAACAGCTTTAGCGACTATCTCTATAATTGATGTTGTTGATGATACTTAACAAGACTAACACCCCATTTTACAAATGGGCAGGCAGGCAACGCATCAGCGGCGAAAGAATAGCTAGCGCACCGAAAGGCATCATAGATGAATGCATTAGACTCCGTGAAAAAGTTGGACGATTGACGACTCGGGCGGATTGAAAAGATCTATCGGAGATTGTTTTTCGTTGCTATACACATTCTTTTTTTTTTTAAAAAGGGTAAAAAAAATAAAGAGGACTGATGTATATAGTTACCTTTTGTGTATTTTTCTACGAATTTAGGTGAAAACCGCATGTTTTTACGTTACATAGTTCTCAAGAAATCTGTGACACAAATTTGGCTGAAGCGTTTTATTAATATAGATTAGCGATAATCTTTGTTTCGTACTCCTCATTGATGTCACATTTTCTTCTTTCTAGTTTTCTTCTTCTGCTGCTTCTCTTCTTTTTCTGCTTCTTTCCCTTTTTAAATTCTTTTCGTTTATGTTTCATTGATTTCGTCCTCTTCATCGCATTGTTGTTGTTGTTGTTGGTGTTGGTGTTGTTGTTGGTTTTGTTGTTATTGTTGGTGTTCTTCTTCTTCTTCTTCCTCTTCTTCTTCTTCTTCTTCTTCTTCTTCTTCTTCTTCTTCTTCTTCTTTTTATTCTTCTCCTTCTTCTTCTTCGTGATGAGGCTGATGGTGATGAAGATGTTATGATGGAGGTGGTGATGATGTTCTTCCTCTTTGTCTTGTCTTTCTTTATCTTTCCTTCTCTCTGGGCTCCCTCTTTTCTGTATTCTTCCTCTATTCAAGAAACCCCTATATTACAGTTCTCACTATCTGCGCTCAAACTTGTTACATGTAGTCTAGATGTTTGCACACGATAAATAAATCAAAATGCAGCTCAGCTGTTCGGCCTTGCTCACACTTGCAATCGTTTATCTACCTGTGAGGTGCAAAAAGCGTAGCCTGAAGTGAGCCAAAGAATGCCCTGATTTTATACTCGAACCACATAAATAACGCAACAATTTTTATAATTCACCAAATTGTAATTTGTGATACATGAGCAATTTGTCAGAAATCTTCCTCACAGAATTAAAGTTATAAAGTGAAAACAATAGAATTTTCCCTTATAAAAAATATGGATATTTTCGTAGCACTGAATAAGAAGGAAGCAACAATAAATTCAGAAATTTCAGAAAATCATATTATTTAAGCTTATCATATATCTAAACAGTTTTTAACTAATATTTCAAAGAACAAAAGGACCGATTTTCTCTCTTTAAATATTTGGCTTGTTAGAAACAGGCATGGCGGACAGAATGCTTGATGTGAGGAAAAAAACAAACTCTGGTCTGGAGTGATGTATTATGTAAGATTGCCTTTGGTTTGTTTCAAGTACCGCTCTATATCCGTCCTTTGTTCTTGAACTAAGAGGGAAAAGCTTGTTGAAACTAGATCTGTTTTTGATTTTTATGACTGACTTCTTGTTGCACTGTAGTGTTTGTACAGATTTGCAGTATGATTTGTACAGATTTGCAGTATGATTTGTACCGATTTGCAGTATGAAGCTGTGCTCCAAAGGTGAAAGAAGTCGATCGGGCCGTCTTTGAGGAAATCAACGATCTGTGTGACCATTTCTAGATATACGGACTATAAGTATTTCTTGGGGCGTACTTCTATTGCATAGATAGAGTGTATTACTAATGAAATTCGATGTATTTCCTGGTGTTTAGTCCTATAGAATGTTTTTTTGCTGGATTGTATTATTAATGTAAATCGAAATATTTCCTGGTGGGTATTTATATCATATGATTGTAGCATAGGCAGGTTCTATTTCTAAGATATGTAAGTTCAAATTTCGTTTTGTTTACTCCTATGACAGGGTTGAGTGGGCAGATGGTGTTGCGTCATATTAGGGTATCGTTATGTGTGTGTGTGTGTGTGTGTGTGTGTGTGTGTGTGTGTGTGTGCGTGCGTGCGTGCGTGCGTGCGTGCGTGCGTGCGTGCGTGCGTGCGTGCGTGCGTGCGTGCGTGCGTGCGTGCGTGCGTGCGTGCGTGCGTGCGTGCGTGCGTGCGTGCGTGCGTGCGTGCGTGCGTGCGTGCGTGCGTGCGTGCGTGCGTGCGTGCGTGCGTGCGTGCGTGCGTGCGTGCGTGCGTGCGTGCGTGCGTGCGTGCGTGCGTGCGTGCGTGCGTGCGTGCGTGCGTGCGTGCGTGCGTGCGTGCGTGCGTGCGTGCGTGCGTGCGTGCGTGCGTGCGTGCGTGCGTGCGTGCGTGCGTGCGTGTGTGTGTGTGTGTGTGTGTGTATGTGTGTGTGTGTGTGTGTGTGTGTGTGCGCGTGCGTGCGTGCGTGCGTGCGTGCGTGTGAGCCCGTGTGTTTTGAGGGGGACGGGAGTCCAAGAGGTGTTGGAAGCGTGAGGGTTAGGATCTGTGGGAGAGGGTGGAAGTATGTGAGAGGGAAAGAGGGAGAGAGAATGAGAAGAGCTAGGCAGAGCAGAGCGAAAGAGATAGAGTAGATGAATGGGGGTGCGTGAAGGATGCTGAAGGAAGAAGCTGGAGAACATGAAAGAAGATGCGAACCTGATGTCTCATAATTCTGCAATGTACTATGTAAATTGAATGCTTTTGGCCTAGTGCCTATAATAAACTGAACTGAACTTTATAGAAAATACGCCCCAGATTTTTATCACAGCTTCGGCGGATATAAATATCACATGTGCCTATTCTATGGATGCTAGAATGCACACACCCCGTAGAAAGGAAGAGCGATAGCTGCGATGGATGGATGGATGGATGGATGGATGGATGGATGGATGGATGGGCTGGAGGGCAGGCTGGCTGGCTGGCTGATTGGCTGGCTGGCTGGTTGGCTGATTGGCTGGCTGGCTGGTTGGACCGATAGACGGACGGACGGATGGACGGATGGATGGATGGGTGGATGGGTGGATGGATGGATGGATTTCTCCAGGGAATTAGAGCTGGTGGAGGGCAGAAGGAATGAAACCTAGCCAAGAAATCCTAAACATTTCGAACATCAAGAACACAACAGCTATGTCAGAATCAAAAGCGAGTTACATCAACAACAGCAAAAAAAAAAAAAATGAGGTGGGTGCAAGTAAACAAACATCTCCGTGCAAAAAAACAAAATCGGGTCAGTGAACGCTTCATATACACAAAAGCAACAATAAATCATTTTCACAAAATACAATAATATAAGTGTTGAGCACTCCATTTTTCTGGATATAGAATTCCAAGCTTACGATTCAGTACTATGGTGGGTGTGTTCTTAACTGAAGATATGAAGGGATACAAGTGGTGTTCTAGACCCCTTGGCTTTGTTTCGCTGTTCTTGTTAAGTTTCTTGGTCTATCTTGAGTGAAAGTGAAGTTGCTCACACTTAAGTTAGGAGGACACAACTATACGTGGGTTTCAAGTGGACAACTGTCATTGTCTTCGCACTTTGGCCCCAAGCATTTTTCCTACGTAAATGTAGCAAACTCGTCCAGGATTTTTTGCTGAGTGTAGACTGCATGATGTCGTCTTTGATGTTTGGTTCAAACTACGATAACTGCGAAGTTTATTAGATTTTAACTGCTGAGTGTTCGGTTTTTGGAGTGAGAGGAGTTCTTCTACTTTTGCAATGAACGGTAAGGATGTGATTCATGTTAGCACGCGCCCGCACGCGTCAGTAATATACAACATTATGACGTCATTATGATAACAGCTTGGACAACAGTGACGCCTACACTGTCGCACAACGGCAGATTGTCGTAAGTGAAAAGAAATAAAGTATGCACATATAATGTTTTGATTAAGCACAACCTTTAAGTGCAAAAGCAATATGCAGGACATAATGTATCCGTGATGAACACCCACGTCAAACTACAATGGGTACCATTATCAAAATTAATATCGCACCACCATTTCGTGTCCACGATTTTGGGACAAGACGCAAGACATGCCAAGCTCCCTATATCTCTTAGGCCGCACTGCACTTCAAACTCTAGAAATAACATCTCAAAGGGGACAAACAGGAAGAAAAACTAGTGCTCCCACATGCTGTCCAACTGGTGGTCAAAATTCGCTGAAACCAGCACAGTGCAGTTGAGACCCGGAGAATCTGACAATTCACCACTGCTGCATGCTAGCCGGAAGTGAGAGACAGGCAATAGAATTTACTTTGCTACTCCTCGGTTGTAAAGATCTGGACAGGTCAAAGAGTTAGTCACCCCTGCTCACTGTCTACTCACCGGAAATGAATGGGCAGGCGGGGGTGTTCGTAATTATCTATTCTGTGATAATCTGTACGTTGACGTTATGAAATATGGAAAAAAGAAGAATAGACGCACAACAACAACACCAGCTGCTGCGACAACAACAACAAGAATATGGACAACAACAAAACACAGCAACAATTTTTAAGCAACAACAACAACCGTAAATTCTTGAAATTTAAGGATTTCAATTTGAGGAAGAACAACAACATTTACCAAAAAAAAAAAAAAAANGGGGGGGGGGGAGGCGTCCCTAACAACACCAGCTAAAACCCCAAAACATTTTTTAAATGGCCAGACAATCATATTTATATTCATAACGATAGATTACAAGGTAAACATTGCCTACCTTGCGTCAGAGTTATGACAGACACATAAATATATTCTGTCACCCGAGCCAGTTCCCAGAGTGAACATGAAACCCACACTTTAAAAAAAAATAAATGGTTTAATGTATGTAATACCTGAAACATGATCCTCATCATAGCATTAAGGCCCCAGATTACGAAAAGCAGGTTTGCATCTATGGGAAGAGATCGTTTAATACGATAAGTCGCAATCCGCTTTTACGCGCGTTTCTTTCATTCGCAACAAATTTAAATAAAGGTAGTCTATACAGAGGTTGAAAACCAACACTGCCTACAAGAAGCATCCACCCCATAATCGCACTTTCCCATGCTCTTATGAATTTGCAGTTGTGTGGTGTTAATTGTACACATTTACATGTTTAAGTTACATTACATGACGCTGCTATGAGAGTGTGTACATGAAGTGTCTCACTGTCAGTGTAATTTATTGAATAACATTTTTTAATAAGGCGCTATGGGCCAAAATGAGGCTTAAGTCGACTTTAGTCAAGTCAAGTCATTGGACTGATATAAAAGCCTGTTGTATGTAATTTCATTGGTAAAATATTTTGATCTAGCATTTTTCTGCCTCGAGTCGTAATTGTTGAAACTGTCTAGGGGTCATCCGCATGCCATGTAAATAATTTTGAAATAAATTACGACTGAAAAACTATTTTCTACTATAGAATTCATCTTAACTCAGATTTGTCCTTAATTACTAACCGTTTCACCACAAACCTAATAGTGATGTGTACACAAATTATGATATTCTTAATTTCCCCAATAGACAAACATTTTATACAAGATGGTTCAAATCACCTTCATGTCTGATATCTCAGTTCTTTGTCTAGCGACACAAGCCTCATTTTGACAGGCTGTAAGGTTTCTTGTCATGCTTTTTCAGATTTTGCCTGTATCTTGGTCACATGACCAGTGCTCGTCACCTTCCGCAAGGCCGTAGCTGCCCCGTCGCGCCCCGCTCCCTCCTGCCTACCCGACAAGAGTTGCAGGTGAGACTTAGTCCCTTCCCGACGTTCCACAGCACTGTTTTTAAAACAAACAAACTGAACTGATCTGCACTTATATTCACCAAATTGTTATAAGAGTAGAACTCGGTAATAACGGCAGCAATCCAAATTTATAAAATTTCACTGTTATTAAAACAAGTTCCATTCTTTTTTTTCTTTTTGTAAACAAGTTTACCAGGTTTATAAATCATATCCAAACCATCATTGACGGTATATGGACGGTCGAAATAACATTAGATTTCTCGAAACAGACACAACAGATAATACAAGACATCATTATTGACAATAACAGTACAGATATAAATACATGTACATACAAGTCTAGTTCACATTTTACCATGACCCATTGTTCCTGAATTGGGTATGTATTATAGAGAACTCTCGACCTTTTCTCATAGCTCATGTATAAATATATACAGACTTTGTTGGTGATGCAGCGTGCAGTCACTGTCAATCCTTAATGTAATGCATGTTTTAGGGATATTTGCTTCACAGTCTAAAAAATTCACATAGTGTGTTGTTGTTGTGTTTTTGTTTCAAAAAATTTTAAAGCGCGTGCATTTTCCTTCCGCCTGACCATTTCTGAGAGAAAACACTATTTTCACCGTGCTTACGCCGCCATTTCTCGTGCTGTGTGACGTCATAAAGCGAGAAAGCCTAGAGGACGATTGGTGCGGACACAAGCCCAAGCTGTCTCGACCAATCATCTACTTGTCTATGTGGCTTTAAACGTTATGCAGCACCAGTAATGGCGGCACGCACAAGGTGAAACTCCCGACATTCCAACAGTATTCTTTCAATATAGTCGGTCTAAAATGCTTGTAAAATTATATCGACAGATAAGGCTGTGAAGTAAATATCTACTCTTATCCCATTAAATCGTCATTATCACTATCAGCCTGTAAAAACTGATCGAGATTATCTCATCCAGGCACCCGGCTGTCAAACCACCCTCTTCATGTAAACACTCGTACGAGTGCGAGGCAGTTACGCCACAACAGCCGGATTCTCTCTCTTGCAATCCTTTTATGTAAAGGCTGTTTTCACAATACTTACGAGAAAGGGAAAACGGGCATTGAACCCATACCCGATATAACCGGATTCCAGTGAAATCCGTGTCTGTTATAAAGAAGTTCCACTTATTTCTAAGCTAGCATTCCAATCCTTCTTCCTTCCCTCCCTCCCTCTCCATCCCTCCCTCCTTCTGTAAAATGTTAGCCAAGTCCCTGATCGTCAGGACCTCACAGACAGATAGAAAGAGGGGACGGAGAGGGTTGTTGAATTATTTTTTTTTACAATCAGATATTAAATATAAGACATTCCGAGGTGGCGGAAGGGGGTGGGAAGGGAAAGGGGAAGGGAATGGGGTGGAGAATGGAGGGGCATAGCCCTCGTCTATACAGACACGTTCATTATGTGTATGGTTCATCATTGTGCTTGAATCCAGATTCAACGAACGACAAACGAAGCCACTGTGTTACCAAACTGAATAGAAAACATTCATCACATTTTTTTCTCATCGCCTCTCTTACAGAGTGCCTTAGGAGGCCACAATGTGAAACTGTCGTAACTCGCATAGGACAATATTTCACAAGGCTTTAAAATATTGTATTTAAGTCTCTATTTCTCAAAGTTATGTGGAGGTATGAATGTACAGTCTAGTACGTAGGCTACATCAAGAAGAGTTATCAAAAAGTAATTACCAAGTAATCTGGAAAGACATTAGCCATATCACTTGCTTGGATTATTTACAACGAGGCGTGTCTCATTTCTAGACAGACTACAGCACACCTTTAAGCCAAACTTTACATACAGCTATTCAGTAGATTTCGCCATGACACAATCGATATGCCACTCCAATTAAATTCTTTCACAGATGGCAAAGCCCTGACGACAATGGTGGGTGGCAAGGCTTGAAAAGAAATCATACCCGCCTTCAAATTCTTTCAGATTTCAACTGCACAATGAGTAACCCTGCAGATACAAAAAAAAAAATGGATAATGTTATGTAATGTAAATATCGTTTGGGATTTATTTTCATAACAGCGTTAGGTTTATTATTTTGTTATATGCGCTCTTGGAAGGGAAGCTAGACGAAACGCTGTAAACTGTACACAATAAATTACTGATAAATTACGGCTAATGTTGTATGGTACCGGCGTGAAATTTTGCCGACAGTTCCTGCCAATTTTTTACCTGTATTTTACCGTGAACTCGTGGTGAAGTTTTTGATAGTAGAAATTTGACATAACAACAACATCAAGAACAACAATAACTACAACAACGACAGCAACAACAATAACAACAACAAATATCAAATGATATATTGTTCATCACTTTCCATGAAACGATCCCCGGATCTACATGGCACTTTAGGTATGCCGAGGGAAGCGTCCGCAATTCTTTTGGCGCTACCACTGTATGTAGTGACAGTGTTCTCTCCCACTGGATAGTTACATTTTTCCACCACAGAGAAAACACCCTGTTTTGCCTTAGAATATTTATAATAACAAAGTAAACGGACCTGTCCATGACGTCATGCCAGCCATAATAATGACTGTCTTTTCAGTTCGGGCGACCTAAATCCGTTTCGGAAGCGCTGGTGTGGGAAGCACTCTTGCGATATGTCAATGAACGCCATGGAACACCGCGGCCTTATATCAGTGGGCGATCCACGTAATGTCGGATAAAACGCTCCGTTATATAGGCCTATACTTACGTAAGAGTCAAGAGATGTCGCAATGTGTTTTATCGGATGTTATTTAGCGGATAAAGTGTAAAGTTTATCCAAATCCTAAACTGAAGAGTATCAAGTTTAAGATTTGTGTGTTCGTCGTGGGTGGGCCTGGTGGTTTACATTGTAGTGTCCTTAG
>JAWQUT010000046.1:1868578-1881045 GCA_033807755.1 Ellobium chinense | reverse complement strand
TGGGAAAATCCATTTTCTACATATTTCTAAGACAATCAGGAACAGCGCTGCCCACCAATTTGTAAATAAAGGGCCAGTTATGGTCGGTTTGTGTCTTACACATGATGAAATCAGTGGAGAAATTAATCCCCACGATGTGCATGGGAGGAAGCGTTATTTGGCTGTTGGCTTGGCTGTTGGCACAGCCAAGTCTAGAACTTGCATCTTTCTATCGGAAAGCACCATTATTCGCACTGATGGTTCACACGGCCAAAGGCATGTTCATTCTATTGATTCTGCTCCTTTTCGTACTGATGATTATGTTCACTCGGGCGATCGACTCTGCTACGTACATATTCTCGACCCGGCATCTGATACAAATGCTCGCTCAGTTTCAACTTCGGGGACCGGAAGTCAACATTTCAGGGACGAACCGACGAACCACAAAAACCAATGACGTATGGTCCATTCAAAAACAACGAAGTGGCACTGTAGTCACGAAAGAAAGAAAATTTACGTAATTATCAAAATAACACTTGCGACCGTTTAAGGCGAAGAAATTATCAAAAGAATCACCTTCAGACCAAAAGGAAGGTGTATACAAATTTTTGGGTTGATTGGTGCACAAATAGTAGAGATATGGCTGTTACAAAATTTCACGAGTTTTTTTTATAATATAAGATACAGTTAAAGTTAAGTAACGACAACTTATCAGAACTCTATTGCAGGAGAAAACTACGAACTAGAAAGAATCACATTGATAAAAATCGTAAAATGCAATACTTAGAGTAAATATTCGATTTATAATTCCAGATATAACGTGGTAGACATAACGCATTGCCCATTATCAACATAATTGTTTTATTGGGCTTACCTGACAAAATAGTACTGCGCTCATTTTAGCAGCTTATAATATTACAAGACTAACACCCCATTTTACAAATTTTAATGGGCAGGCAGGCAACACACCAGCGGCGAAAGAATACCTAAAGCACCGAAAGACATTGTAGACGAATGCATTAGACTCCGTGAAAAAGTTGGACGATTGGCGAATCGGGCGGATTGAAAAGATCTATCGGAGATTGTATTTCGTTGCTATACACATTCTTTTTTTTTTAAAAGGGTGAGAAATATAAAGAGGACTGATATGTATAGTTACCTTTTGTGTATTTTTCTATGAATTTAGGTGAAAACCGCATGTTTTTACGTTACGTAGTTCTCAAGAAATCTGTGACACAAATTTGGCTGAAGCGTTTTATTAATATAGATTATTTCCCGTGTGGTAAGCTTTTCTCAGAACTGACAGAATGTATCTGTTCTTTACGTCCCCTACCTCTGTCTCCCCGCGAGCATTTTCAGACAGAGAGATGTTCAATATAAGAGATATAAATCCGGTAGACTTGACCACGTCTAAAAAAGTCTGACTTCACAACAATCAGTCTGGATTTATATTTAAAGAATAAATTAACGCACGTAAGAAACAGCTAAAACTAATTGATGTAAAGTCAAAGCTTTTAATGACATCGTGTAACTGATGTTGTGCAACTGATGTTGTTGCCATTATGAGTAGGAAAGATTATATAGCGATCAAAAAAAAATTGGTGGGAAACGGTAGAAAGATATCGTCAGGCAAGACACACCTATATATAAAAAAAGAACAGTTTGGAACAGATCTTGTTCCATGGAGCTCCCAAGTTGTCCCCTTCCCTCCCGTCACCTTTCTCCCGCCTCTCCCCCCCCCCCCCCCCCCNCCCTCCCCCAAGCTTGTGATATGTGACGGTAGTCGATTCTGCAGCCGTAACTAATTCATATAATGGGCAACACAATCAAGGTGAAGGTTGCGATTAATCGGAAGGTTCAAATAAGTATCGCTGCTTTCCAATTTTAGAACTAAATAGATAACTTCATTCTCTCAAGAAATAATGCGATTTAGCCAGATGTGCAATTAAGCGGGTTGCATATATACTGGGCCGACGGCACTATATACAGTAGCGCAGTCAATCTCACTTATTCCAATGGTCAGTGCTCCAGATGATTTATTGTGCAATTCACTGAACTAATCCAGTGGCCAACAGGACACCAGAGCCTTACGGTCGCGAGTAGAAGAGGCTATCTAAGCTAACCAGTTTCTTTCTGGGGAAACTTTCACTGTAGTCGTGGACATTTCGTACGTGGGTATGGCTGAAGGATATTCTTGAACTCCCTTAATGTGACTGTGGCTATTTTCGACCAGGAAACGTGCACCAGTTCAATTGGTGCGCATATTTTGGGTTGCGGTTTATTGTTTTTTTTTTCTTGGAATAGGGGAGGGAGCACTCTGCACTTTGAACACAGTGCGCGTCACGGATCAACAGACGTATTGATACCTTTGATTACAGGATATCGTGTATGATGAGGGCTAAAGGTGTAGCTGAGGATTACAGGTAGGGCTTGAAATACCACTCCCGTTAACAGCATAAATTAAAAACGGTCAAAGGAGTGGAGCAAGGGAGATTATTGAGCCCTGACCAGATCAAAGTTAACAATGTCAGTTTATTGTTCTTTAAAAAATATGCTTCGTAATTTTGGAAAGGGAGATGTTTCGATAGAACAGTGTAGTTAATCTGATTTTCCTACACACATTTCGAAGTATGTGTTTCAAACTCCCATCATTTTTTGAATCCCTGAAACAGTGAATTAATTATTTTCCCTTTAGCCACTTACAAAATACATATCATGATCAAAACTTATTTAATTAATAGTCCTAAGTTTAATGCTTCTTCAAAAGTTAATGAGAGTATTGTTTGAACTATAGATCTACTCTACGATAATCGAAGTTTTCTTTGTTTGAGAGTTTGTGTGTTTTGTATTTTTTTTTCAGAAGAAGATAAAACGGAAGCGAACTTGAAGTAAGACTGCGTGACTGATTAATCTAGACACTTAGATTTTTTTTGCTTGATAAAATCCATTCCCGACCAAAAAAAAACTTGATTACTGAAAGTTAGAAAATGTGATAGAGTAGTTTGTTTGGCTAACAACCCTGTGCTCTGGAGACGAGAAAAGCGGAATCTTAGCCGGAGCGGAATCTCAGGCAATGATACAGGGAGGGAGCTAAATACATAGATTAACAATTCATCATGATTATGTCGTTGCTGATCAGCATCGATGGGTAGGACCATGTGTTGTCAGTTTGGGCTACTTACCTTGTTACAGTATGACACATTCGTGTAGGCGAGATCTAACAGGATGGTCGATATTAGACCCATAATCTGCCAATGGAAATAAGCAATATAGCCAGGAAAAAAAAAGGGGGAGAAAAATCACATGGTGGGCGGGACCGGATCTTAGGCAAAAAGAAAAAAAATGTTGTAGCCAGGATGTTGATTGGGCTGTTTTATGGAGAAAAACTGGTTCATGGTAAAAATAAGATCTTAACCGAAAGGGGACATTAAGTGGCTGCAGTATAGTCGGAAACTTTTGTATTGTATTGAGGCAGTGTGGTCGTGTGATATGCAAATCGTATTCAGCAAATCAAGACTGCCGAATCCAAAGTTTGTGTATTCGATTCGCGGGCAAGGCGGTTTTACGATGTAGTGTCGTTAAGAAAGACACTTCATTTCCCTTTCCCACTCGATTGAAGTGTAAATGGGTACCTGGCTTTGGGGCTGGGGAGGGACTAGGGCTCTGCACCGTGGGCGACCAGCAATGGCTTTGTTGTTTATTTAAATTGTAATATCATGTATTTACAAGTATTGTATGTTGTGTATTGTTCTGTGCGTTTGTAGTATGAATGAGATGAATGACATTGTAAACCAGTTTCCCTGAGGGGTAAATGAAAGTCTTATTTTCATATTTTCATTTTCAGTAACTTCATTGAAATCCGCATAACCGCAGGCTGCTTAAGTCTATTAACTCATGACACAAGGACATAATCATGAGCATCCGAAAATAGTTACTTAAGAGTTAACAAGCAACAATAGCATATATTATTCATAACGACCTCTTCTTAAGCACAACACTCTTCAGAGAACAAAACACTGTATTATGTATATGGAGGATTTCCTGATAAAAGGCAGTATACACTCTTCGGGATCGTGGCAAAAGAGACCACAACACGTTTATATGAAAGGGAAAATTTGTCTACAAATATTGTAGGACAAATATCATTGTAGAGAGAGGAAATGTGGATGTTTACTAAACACGCCGACTGGTACCTCAAGTAAACAGAATGTAAGCTAAAAGTTCCAGCTGGTGGCTAACGCCTAAAGCTCGTTTATAGTTATATTTTACATAAAAGTCACACAATCACAACTTTTTTTATCGGAACTTTTTCTCCCCAAGCTGCTGAGGTATTATGATTGAGCGAAATCAATTGAATGGTTTTGTTTGTTTGTATTGTTGAGACTGAGATATATATATGAGCAATTTATTGCGACGCTGATTCTACAAACGGACAATGGAAGAAAGTTTCTATGCGATAGCCAATCATGTTATAATTATTTATGAACTATTTGATCTGAGGACAAGTTTGCCGGAGCAGTCCTATCACACATGTCGGCGATTTCACTCACAAACACAGTATCAGTTCAAATGAATGTTTTCATCAGGCTCTAGATCAACAGCAAAAAATCAAAACATAAATCAAAGAAAGTGAGGACGGGGGGAAGGAAATGAGGAAAGAGAGCGAGAAAGAAAGAAAGAAAGAAAGAAAGAAAGAAAGAAAGAAAGAAAGAAAGAGAAAGAACGGAAAGAGAGAGATAAAAGAAAGAGAAAGGACAGAGAAAAAAGAAAGAAAGAAAGAAAGAAAGAAAGAAAGAAAGAAAGAAAGAAAGAAAGAAAGGTACGCACACCCACCAGCAATATCATCATCACTAACATCATCATCGCCTTTGTTTTTCATTCTCTACACTCTCCCCTAAGAAAAATCCCCAAACCCACTCCTTCCTTCCGTAGTAAACATACGTTAATGTAAACACGTATTCTGCATTGTGAAGAATAATAGTTCGTTTGTCCTAAGCGCACTTCTGCTCATCTCTTTGTTGATATCTTAAGAGCTTGACCTCTTGTAAGTAAATCTCAAAGATTATGTTTCGTTACGTGAACAGGGGCCATGCACTGTGGTTTAATCACCATAGGTTACCTCAGTTCACGTGACGTCAGATTGCGGCTCACTCGGGCGCACTAGTGTAAACTCAGTGACTATGACGTATGAAGTCCCCGTATGATAATACCTTTAGAGCTCGATAATAAAGATAAGACGGGTACGTCACAGAGGTTTTTCAAGAAACAAAATACACCCTTTAAAGATGTAAGCAGTATTAAATCAAACCAAACATTGATTTCCTCACAGAAAGATTTCTACAGTGTGTTAAGATATCTGTGGCCGTATGCATAATTCATGCGTTAATTGAAATTCTACTTTAACTCCAATGTACACAACTTCTCCTATTTGGGGAGTTTGCATGGCTACAGCAGTGCATTAACTAAGGTAGGCCTAAGAGTCATGCGAACGGTCATTGGTCTATTTTCGTGTTAGTTTTATGTTTGTTTACCAATCCTTCCAAAATGTAACGTTGGAAAATTATGAATTAGCATCCATAAGTCCATTGTCTTGGGAGACATGAAACGTGCGTAATGCATGACCACCTAGTATCTCTTACGTCTAAGATGTTTCGGAAGTGTATACTCACTTAACCCTTTGGTGTCGGAAATGTACTGTCTCGCCTTCTTGCGCCCTCCTTTCCTGGACATAGTGTGTGTCATTATAAAATTTTTAAAAAAAGAATAAAAAGAAGACACAGAAAACAGTTCAAGTGTGGAAATTACAGGAGTCCCCATAATATAAACAAGCCTGCAGACTGCTAGGGTCAGAAAGAATCAGACAGATCACAGTACCAGACAACAAACTTACTACAGTATCAGTCTATGTTAAAGTGAAACTACGTTCGTTATCTCCCTTGTTTTCAGCGAGACAACTAGTTTTCACTGACTTTCTCAAGTTTTATTTCTTACGCGGAATGTGGACAAAAAGTGTGTAGACTGTATTACTGTGTTCGGGGCTTAAGGTAAGAACAGCGACAAAGGAAAATTTCATGGATGTTAGTGGGAACAAAGTTTAATGAAATAACATAAGCCTCATTCTTACAAGTTCAAATTCAAGTTCAAGTTCAAGTTGAGTTTATTAGGCATTATGCCAATTCACAAATTTGTCAACAATTACAATAAACAATAACAAACTCCTTTTACATCTAATAGACCAGTATTAAATGTCTTGCAGCCAGACAAACGTAGGCTTTTGTCGCTAACTGAGTACTGAGCTATCAGGCTCTGAACAGAGCTATTCAGTATCAAATTTTTGTTTGTTTCGGAGATCGAGAGTAAAATCATCTCAGTATAAAAACACATTAAACTTCACGGGCAAGTGATCAGTACCTGTGGATAAATCTGAGCTATAGTGATGCATATTAGATGATTAAATAGTATAAAATCTTTCTTCAATCGCGATTTTCTAAGAATATTTTCCATTGCATTAGGTGATCCCTGCCACTTGAGACAACTACGTCTCGGGACAGAATAATGCTAAAGGTTACAGAAGCCTAATCCGATTTCCCTCTTTGAGCCAACAAACTGTTTTCTTTACTGTCACTTACAAGAAATTCCACAATCTCTAAGTCTTCTTTAATAGTTTGCAGAATTCAATGAGCTTATTAATAAATGACGTTTAACATTATAATAAGTCTTTCATTTCGTTTTCGAACTAAAAAAAAAAAAAAGCAACGATACATCGAAAGGTGTAAACAAGCTAACTAGTTTCCTTAACGACAAGTGCTCCGCACAGAAGGCCATACTGAAACCGAAGTGAATGACACAAACTTCCAGGTTTGGTTTACAAACTCAGGAGAGAATGCAAACTAATTCGCAGATAGGTTCACAGATCTAGGGTCCATTCTCTCCATAGGACAGATTTTTACTGTCTTCCTAACGCATATGANATTAGCATCCATAAGTCCATTGTCTTGGGAGACATGAAACGTGCGTAATGCATGACCACCTAGTATCTCTTACGTCTAAGATGTTTCGGAAGTGTATACTCACTTAACCCTTTGGTGTCGGAAATGTACTGTCTCGCCTTCTTGCGCCCTCCTTTCCTGGACATAGTGTGTGTCATTATAAAAATTTTTTAAAAGAATAAAAAAAAGACACAGAAAACAGTTCAAGTGTGGAAATTACAGGAGTCCCCATAATATAAACAAGCCAGCAGACTGCAAGGGTCAGAAAGAATCAGACAGATCACAGTACCAGACAACAAACTTACCACAGTACCAGTCTATGTTAAAGTGAAACTATGTTCGTTATCTCCCTTGTTTTCAGCGAGACAACTAGTTTTCACTGACTTTCTCAAGTTTTATTTCTTATGCGGAATGTGGACAAAAAGTGTGTAGACTGTATTTCTGTGTTCAGGGCTTAAGGTAAGAACAGCGACAAAGGAAATTTCATGGATGTTAGTGGGAACAAAGTTTAATGAAATAACATAAGCCTCATTCTTACAAGTTCAAGTTCAAGTTCAAGTTCAAGTTGAGTTTATTAGGCATTATGCCAATTCACAAATTTGTCAACAATTACAATAAACAATAACAAACTCCTTTTACAACTAATAGACCAGTATTAAATGTCTTGCAGCCAGGCAAACTTAGGCTTTTGTCTCTAACTGGGTACTGAGCTATCATGCTCTGAACAGAGCTATTCATTATCAACTTTTTGTTTGTTTTGGAGATCGAGAGTAAAATCATCTCAGTATACAAACACATTAAATTTCATGGGCAAGTGATAAGCACCTGTGGATAAATCTGAGCTATTGTGGTGCATATTAGATGATTAAATAGTATAAAATCTTTCTTCAATCGCGATTTTCTCAGAATATTTTTCCATTGCATTAGGTGATCCCTGCCACTTGATACAACTTCGTCTCGGGACAGAATAATGCTAGAGGTTACAGAGACCTAATCCGATTTCCCTCTTTGAGCCATTAAAATGTTTCTTTACTGTCACTTACAAGAAATTCCACAATCTCTAAGTCTTCTTTAATAGTTTGCAGAATTCAATGACCTTATTAATAAATGCCGTTTAACATTATAATAAGTTTTTCATTTCGTTTTCGAGCTAAAAAAACAAAAAAAGATACATCGAAAGGTGTAAACAAGCTAACTAGTTTCCTTAACGACAAGTGCTCCGCACAGAAGGCCACACCGAAATCGAAGTGAATGACCCAAACTTCAGGTTTAGTTTATAAAATCAGGAAATAATACAAACTAATTCGCAGATAGGTTCATAAATCTAGGGTCCACTCTCTCCATAGGACAGATTTTTTACTGTCTTCTAAACGCATATGACAATATGCTATTTTTATCCAATAAGAAGTCTGCAACCTTAATCAAAATCTGGTTCTCTACATTATGAAACTATACGCATTAAGCTCTAATGTCGTCTCAAGTTATCTAAACCTCATTTTGACTGGCTGTAATGGATACAAACAAAAAAAATCCTAAAAGCATTATGTAATAGATAGAGACAGCTCATTAATATGCATAAATGTCTGCTGATCTCAGTTTGCCTACACGTTTCCCCCTTGCTTAGTTTTGAAATTCTTCTCTGAATGAATTCCTCATCTTATATTGTTGTTGTGAAATATGGACTGAAAGTGATTTGGTAAAGAGGAATTTTTAAAAAAATCGGAGAGGGGTTCGTTGGATGAGAAAGTGGAATTAAAGTTAAATCTTAACGTCAAGAGTTGTTGTTGGTTGTTTTTTTTCCCTAACAAACACCGTGATGTTAGGAGCGTGGTAAACCTATAACGTTTCCTAAAGCATGAAAAGTCTGAGTAATAATAAGTGAGTATCTAATGCTTTATAGGGTTTGGCAATACAGGTGTACAGAGATAATGTGAACGCAGTTGGTGGACTTAGGTTTAGTTTACGTGAACCCAGTCTGATCTTAATAGCTATTTTGAACGAACTGTTCAGGATCTGAACTGTAGCTAATTTGGGTGCTTGATCTGGACATTAATTTTCTACCTAAATTTCAGTTCAGTTCACATCTACCTTAAAAACCAGAACCGAATGCTGTTTCTAAAACCCAAAGGAACTAATCCGATCTGAACACTACTCAATTTTCAGAGAACTGGCTAATCATGATTTTTGGGCTATTACCCCTTAGTGAACTGAACTTGATCTGAACTGAGTTTTTGGATGAACTTGCCCAACCAAATAAAGACACAGCCTGTAAATTATCATTCCTTTGCAATACACGAGAAAAACAGGTGGTGCCTGGGCACGTTTGGCCCCAGTGACATGACGCCAGTGATCATAATCAGCATGAATGATCTGCACGTCTTTTCAATTCTCTGAGTTATCCATTTGTTGTCACCTTAGATTCTTGTAGGTTGTAATATTGTGCACCTATTCAACTTAAATTACATGAGGCAGGCCTGACCCATGAGATCTACAAAAGAATGCCGTATGTCTTAGGTATTAATGACAGGACATACGAAAAATCATTAAGAGTTATTTTAGTGTCTATTTTTTTTTCTGGGAAGGGAAGGGGCGGGTGGAGAAATGGGAAGTCGTAGCGCAGAAATAATCTTTATTTGCCTCTTTAGCTGTTTCTCAGCCTGTCTTGTTTGTTTAGGTCTGTGTAATGTAGGCCGAAATTTAAAACGGCGGATGGATAAGGCTGCGTTTTCTCCGCTAAAGATGTAATGAGGTTGGTCCGAAATTTCCAGCATAACGAAAGTCCATGGTTGGGTCACAAATTTTCTGAAAGAGAGTGAAAGAAAGAAAGAGCTAGTGGGTTTTATCGAAAGAAATTTACATGAGATTGTCAAAAGTTTTGAAAATATACCTTTCAATGACAATGATGTTAATGATCTTTATCTGCTGTCCTTATAAAAGAATATGCATAATATAGGAGCGTTACAATATCAAGATTGTTTTACTATTATAACGATAAGAAACTAAAAAACATACACGTTCGCATCCTGCAGTTCTCATCATTGTTTCTGCCAGTGCGGACCAAGCAAGCAAAGAGGTGGCAATAGCTCCTCTGCCCTCCCCCGGTTCCACTCCACGCCTCTGTTTAGAACTAATCCCTCCAGATGTCAATCGTTGCGTCTGTTTTTTGTCGTCGAATATTTGCTTGCGCCAGTCACTGACCTCAGCCCAAAAAACACGCGCCAGACATGACCACAAAACAAGGAAGAAGCACATCCTGGACAAAGTCTATCGCGGCAGTCAATGAAAAACACGGATTCCGTTTGATATGCACGACGAAGCATGATCTCGAAATGACGTAGGTGTCGGAAGAATTCATTCGTCAGAGAAACTGGCCTTTGGAAATAGACGCCTATTTTGAGATTCCTGCCCCCGTTTCTCATTTTGACATGCTTTACTTCACACCGGCCTTGCTCTGGTACACAGTTTTGTTTGCAAACACAGATGGTTACATTTCTCTCCGACACAAACCATTTTAGAAAGTTATTTTAAACGAGAAGGTAGTGAAATAAAGAGTAGTGATATTATAATTTTCTTTTTAACCATTTATGGGACACTGATATTTAGAGAAGTAGCTGTCCTTTTCCACTATGCAAATCTGAGTGTTTAAATGGCAAACTCATTATTGTGATGTTGAAGTTTTCATTCCACTTTAAAAGCCTTGCATTGCAAATCTCTCTTTCATTCTTTTCAGATATTTAACCAAACTCTGTAGAGGTCGTCAACATTTAAACATTCAGTTCTATTGTGATCAACAGCTTCATTGAAGATGGTAAGTTATATCTTAGATGATATTGCAACTTAGTTCACACTTGTATGGGCTGGAATGTGATTTTGTAATAACTGCAGTTCACTTTAAATGTAAGTTGGAATGTGATTTCGTTTGATAATATAATACTTTGCCTAATCTGGGTATACCTAACATTGCAATAAATCCATTAGTTGACCATGTAAGCCAGTCTATGGATAAACATTATTCCAATATTACGTTGTTTAGAGGTAAAGACTTGTTTGACAGATGTTCTTTTTCCATAGGCTTTAATTTGTTTCACTCTCCTCACTTGGGAGGTATTTCTACCTCCAGCTTTCAAGCTGAAAACATTTTACAAATGCATGGAAAGATTCATCAGCATGATTGACATAAAAAAATGCTGCAGCCTGTCGACATTTCGTATATCTAAACGCTTTGTCAGCATAGGGAAGTTCATTAATTTTGTTTTTCTCGCCATGTTGAAGCGATTTTGAGAACGTGTTGTCCAGAAGTGGATACTTGGTTAGCCTACGCGTAAACCGCCTGTGGTGTAACTGATTGGTTGGATCATTTGAAAACTTCCTAGACCCTCGTTCTATAAAATGCAAAATTGAAATTCAACCAGGATGGTTGGACAATTCAATTCACTTTTCGACCTTCGCCGTGCTGATCCTGTCCTCCTGAGAATTCACAGAAATTTAAAACATAAATGGTATGTTTATCCGGTCGGTTGTTTTTTTTATTATATCATAGAATGAAAGACTAATGTTCGGCAATATAATAATATAGTACTAGACTAACACCCCATTTTACAAATGGGCAGGCAGGCAACACACCAGCGGCGATGGAATACCTAGCGCACCGAAAGGCATCATAGACGAATGCATTAGACTCCGTGAAAAAGTTGGACGATTGGCGCATCGGGCGGATTGAAAAGATCTATCGGAGATTGTATTTCGTTGCTTTACACATTCTTTTTTTTTTTTAAAAAGGTAAAAAAAAATAAAGAGGACTGATGTGTATAGTTACCTTTTGTGTATTTTTCTACGAATTTAGGTGAAAACCGCATGTTTTTACGTTACGTAGTTCTCAAGAAATCTGTGACACAAATTTGGCTGAAGCGTTTTATTAATATAGATTAAACATACCAAACTTTTGTGGGTCTCTTTATATGTTTATTTATGTTCACTGCTGGATAAATCTTTCTAAAACAAATAGAATATAAACGGTAAGATGAGAGTTATTTCACCAGCTCGCAACTGTCATTTCTGCAGACCTCAGCCTCTGCAATCAGGGAAGATTATAAGACGGAAGACTTGGGAAAAAGTTACTAGAATTACAATAACTCTGCTTGTTGAACGCTGTTAAGGGTGCATTCAGCACTGGCACAATAATTAAGATTTTACGATGGTAAGAGATTCCATTGTTAGTGCGAAAGCTCTCAAATGATATACGAGGGAATTAGTTTATCAATGTATGTGAAGAAGTAAAATCTAAAAGTATAATAATCATATAGAAAGGAAGAAAAGGTTTGTCCAAGACTCGAGTGCAAGCGACTTAAGACTCAAAATATGAGTGCAATCGATGACATACGGCCTTTAGTTCCACATCGGTTCTGACAGGATGTACCGACACTACATTCCAACACTTTTCTGCCTCTTCTAGCTTTGAAACTCCCTCTCGGTGATTTTTTTTTTGGGGGGTGGGGGGGG